>JAAGAY010004172.1:0-24610 GCA_011801015.1 Ardeotis arabs | reverse complement strand
TTTTTTTTTTTTTTTTTTTTTTTTTTTTTTTTTTTTTTTTTTTTTTTTTTTTTTTTTTTTTTTTTTTTTTACTTTTAATATTTAATACAAGTAATGAAGGATTGAAGCTCATACAATACTGGCTAAATGACCAGCCATCACACTCATAAAACTCATAAAACTGTTGAAGTTTTTCAGTGTCATAGAACCAAATTTCCTCACTTCCTCTGCAGTGTTCTCTGCAATGGATTACAATTATTGGTTCAATTAGAAGTTCCATAAAATATCCTAGGGCAAAACACTTAGATGAGTGTTGCAATTTAGTCCCACCTGGGACTAAGCACTATGCACTCACTTACTCTCCCTGCCCTCCAAGGAGATGGGGGAGCGATAACATAACAAAAAAAGCTCGAGGGTCAAGATAAGGACAAGGAGAGATCATTCAACAATTACTGTCATAGGCAGACCAGACTTGACTTAGGGGAAACTAGTTTGATTTAGTAACAACAAAACCAAAGTAGTATAATGAGAGAAAAAAAACAGATCTTAAGAACACCTTCCCCCCAGCCCTCTCCTCTTCCGAGGCTTAACTTCTCGACTGCTTCCACCTCCTCCCCCTCTTTCACAAGCAGCACAGGGGCAAACAGGGAATGGGGGTTTCAGTCAGTTCAGCATACATTGTTCACTGCCACTCCTTCCTCCTCAGGGGAAGAACTCCTCACATTCTTCCCCTGCTCCAGCATGGGGTCCCTCCCATGGCCTACAGTCCTTCATGAACTGCTGCAGTGTGGGCTCCTTTTCCACGGGGTGCAGTCCCTCAGGAACAGGCTGCCCCAGCGCAGGCCCTCCACAAACCACAGCCTCCTTCAGGCATCCACCTGCCCCAGTGTGGGCTCCTCCACAGGCTGCAGGTGGATCTCTGCTCCTCCGTGGGCCTCCATGGGCTGCAGAGGGACAGCCTCCCTCACCGTGGTCTGCAGGGGAATCTTGCCAGGAGAAGCTTTACTCCTCCTCTTCCTTCTTCACTGACCTTGGCATCCTCAGAGTTCTTTTCTCTCACATCTTGCTCCTCTCTCCACCCAGCCATGCCCTACAGAGACAGCTACCCACACCTCCCCCTCTCTGCCTACCCTCCTCCCCTTTTCTTAAATGCGTTATCACAGAGGCACTACTGGCTCAGCGAATTGGCTTGGCCCTGGGAGCAGCGAGTCTGTCCTGGGGCTGGCCAGCTCCACTGGTCAAAGAGGAAACTTCAAGCAGCTTCTCACAGAGGCCACCACTGTAGCCCCCACCTGCTATGCAAACTTAACAAGATTTTAAAATATTGCATTCCTGTACTGATTCTAGGCAAATATACAAACCAAACTCAGTTTAGTTTATTTATTAAATCTATGCCAGAGATGCTGCAGACTTCAAACCAAAACCAAACCAAACCAAATCAAAACTGCTGAATTGCACCACACTCCTTTTTGGAGTGTGCATTTGTCCTGAATGAAATTTCAGCAAAGCTGGGCCAAATTAAACCATAATTTCAAGCATGCTATCAGTTATCTGACACTGAGTATTTGCTATGAACATTGGATACTAAATTATTATTTAATTTCTATTAAAGGAAACATGCTGGGCCATATAATTGGAAATACATTTTCAACTCCCAGTATGCTCTACAGACATAAAGACTAGACTGGAAAAGACATTATTAGGAACTGGCAATTTCTTATTAAGATTAAATTACCGTAAAACTGTTTGTCTCTTTTACTTTGTCTTGTTCTTTTATGATTTCAGCTACAAAGTCACAAATATTGATGAATCTGCCTGAGAAAAGGAGATTACAGTTACTATTCTTGCATCCTGAAAATTAGTGCACTTGAAAATCTTGATGAAATGAAGATTTAGCCACATTAATTCTGTATGTGAATAATATCACTATGACTACATTATAACAAGCCTAGGCAAAGATAGCACTAAGTTCCACTTTCTTTCATATTATTTCAATTAAAAAAAAAATCAGTACAACTACATATAACGTACACTCAAATACATATAAAATAAAATTAATTTTTACATATTCTTTTCCATTAAAAAAGCAGTGCAAACATTCTGATACTAGTCCAAATACAAGCCAATTGTTATATTAATGGTGATAAAAACACACAGGCATGAATTCCTGAAAACCTTAACAACTTTTAAAGTAGATCTGACTGCAAAGATATTTTCTGAAGACGTATGTGTAATATGTTTTATTTTGTCATATTACTTCTGTAAGAAGAGGAAGACACTCATGCCCATATTTGCACTGTATATTCATAAAAGCACTACTTATACTAGTAATGCTATTCTGATTTATGTATGTTAAGAATTTACATTTTGAATTTCAATTTCTATTTTACCTCACAATGGAAAAAAATGAATAGTTTACCCTTAATATGGAATGTGCTTTAAAGTATTTATATTATGCATTATTAAGTTCTTATAACTAGGTAGAATGGACGTTGCCAGTACGAACAACATGAAGTGTGAGTTACTAAAAATGGAAAGTCTATAGTACATAAATACTAGGGATCCTTTTGGAAAGAGAAAAAAAGAAAAAATAAAAAGAGAAAAAAAAATTACAAAGTGACAAAGGGTAACAGGAAAAAAAAATAAGAAAGATAATAGAATGTATGATGCAATCAGTTTATGCACTAACAGTTATGCAGTGTTAACCTACATCTATTACCTCCATTTTCTGCACATGCTAGCACGTACTACTCCGTAACTTGTCTGGATAATTTGGCCTGTGCTTGCTCAGTTTCCCTTCACAGAACTTGGGCTCTGGTGGCTAATTTATAAACTACTTCAGATGCTATTTTTAAAAACACGAGAGTTTAACCAGATTTTAAGTCTTCAAGGAAAATATGAGAGTTTCTAATTTTGTATGTTTATATTTTATCATCACTTCAATAGCTAAAAACTGAAAGGGGTAGATGGGATCCCATTACGTAACAGAAGCCCACAGTTGTATAAATATACAGTTCTTGTTCTAGTAATCAAATATTTTGTCTATTGTACTTTTGTAGAGTAGCATTTTAATTCTTAATAAATATAAGTGTTCCAACTAATTTTAAACAAAATGTCAGGAAATTTATCAGAAATCATTCTTTCTCCCCCTTCCAAAAAAAAACACCTCACCTCAGAAAACAAAACAAAGAAAAAACCAACCCCCAGAACAAGAAACTTTTAAATAGCAAATATTTTAACAGAGTTACAGTGAATTGCCAACCTTTTTCAGTGTATCAGAGAATTACAAGTATCATATGATGATTTGTATTATTATCTTACACTCTTATGCAAACTTGTCCGCAAGATCTCTTTGATCTCAGACTTTTTTATAATATTCCCTAATTCTGTTCTGATTTTCCTAAGAAGTTTTCTACATTCAACCTTTTCTCCTTTCTGATTTTATTTCTGTTGACATTGCATTACTGAGCCTCGGAGGCTTTTCTGGGTTAATTGGCCCAGGTGGATTAATTTGGTATCTGATTACACAAGTGTGTTTTGATACTGCTGTGAGTTTTTCAGGGTCACACTAAGTGAACTGCATTTGGATACTTTTAAAAAAAAAGTCAGGAATACTTTTTCATTATTTATTTTCTTAATCTGATGGTAAGCTCAGCACAAATGCTTTTGAAATTAGTAGCTAAATTCTCTATGACTGATTGAGTGCAGAACCAGGCCTGAACTATGTGTATAGATATATGTTAACGGGCACATTTTTAGTTCATTAAAAATCATATGCTGCATTTGAGCTGTTTGAAATGCTTGCAGAGCAGTCACACTCCTTAGTCTTCCTCTTTTTTTAAAGCATACATGGGCAGATACCAGCACATATACACACATAATAATATATACGTTTAGATTCTACAATTTCAGTGGAGCACTACTCTTCAACTACGTATAAAGTCACTTTTTCTAACCTTTATGACCAGTATGTATGCTCCTACACATGATATTCCCAGATTTTGTGAACCAATAAAGGACAATTTTTATCCTATGTGAATAAAGATTAAGCATATGCATTGGTTGAATGTGTTTCATCAGTGATGGATGTCAAGTGTTTTATCTGCTAATCTGTCATCCTTGATTTTGTGGCATCATTATACATAATGCAACACTCAGAAAGGTAGGAATGAAATGCACAACTCACTTTTTAAATCTGCACATGATGCTACAAAACGTACTTTAAAAAAAATCTAAAACACTACCACAAGAAAGCAAGTCAGGATAACAGGTAGTTACAGTTTATTATTATTACCACTTTCATCTCATAGCCACATTATTTTGTACATACTTTTCACAGCTAGAAATTATAGGAACAAGCTATGTATTGTAATATTGGTGTTATAACATTTGTATTGTCATATACTCATTCTCTAATTAAAAAGATAATAAATGCCTTAAATAGAGCCATATAAGTCAAAGCAGAATGAACAAATATTGTGACAGGAGAATGACAAAAAAATAAGAAGAGAAATTAAACTAGTGCTAGAGGAGGAGGACAGATTAAGAAATGGACATACGGGAAAGAACTAAAGGGGAAAAAAAGGTCTTCTGAAATAAGCTTCTGGGCTACCGTTAAGCCAAATGAACATTTCATCTACAGCTATTCTAAAACAACCAATAAAATCTAGGTGTTAGTGATATATATGAATTTATACAAGACTCAGACAAGACTTAGATCTAGAGGTGGTTTAAATGGTTGAGTTTTGTTTCTTGGGTGTGACTTTTCTTATATTTGGAAATTTCTTAATGTCACAAAAGCCTTTGAATCAGATCAATTTCTGTAGATTTCATTTTTTTCCTGTACATCTACTACGCAAAATAAAAAGGTAAAAAAAAAAACCTCACTTGTAAAGTAACGTTAAAAATAGCTTTGGCTACAAATGCCAGAATTCTCAGACCTGAGACTTTTGTGAATGTTTGAAAAAAAAGCTCTTACAAAATATATCCTAATAGTTCATGTGATGCATTGACTATTTTTAGAGAAGTCTGATCCTTGGGTATCAAAATTGATACTTTGTATACTGTGTAACTAACAGTTTAACTGCAGTATGATGTTTCTCCTCACTGACTTGACCATGACACATGCTGTCTTATACAGCAGTGGACAGAGAAATTAGAAACAATTTTAATCACACCAACCCTTGGACAAAGCAGTCAATCAAGAAAACATGCTCATTACAGCATGAGAGAACACTTCCCTGTCTAGAATATCCAGATGTTAGTCTATATTTAGGCAGCTGTGGTTAATGTATTAATGTATCTATAGATTTTAAAGCATTTGTAAAGCTCTTAATATTATACTGAAGTAATAATTTTATGTAGAATCCTTGTCAAGTGTCATGACTTCTAAGGTGAAAACCACAATGTCTTCATCTGTGGAGGCACTCTTCTTTGTTTTTTATTGCCTGCATGGTGAAATTAGGTCTTTCTTTTAAGAGGTCTGGCTCACTAGGCATCTTTAGATTAGGACAGGAATTAGACAACTATATTGAGATATGCAGGAGTCATCCTTAATAAACAATATCCAAAATGGCACGGAACAAAGTTTAATATAAACTATGTGTAAATATACATAAAACTCTCTCTCTCTCTGTATGTACATATATGTGTGTGTGTGTATAAATATACACACACACATAGAATATCTATTTTGCTGTAGCTATATTATTCCTATAACTGTCTAGAAAGCAGCTTTGTCATAAAGGAGCTGGGGTTCTGGTGGACAGCAAGTTGAACAGGAGGCAGCAATGGGCCCTTGCAGCAAAGAAGTATAATGGTATCTGGAGCTGCACTAGAAGTTACCAGCAGGTTAAGAGAGGTGGTCTTTCCTCTACTCAGCACTAGTAAGGCCACATTTAGACTACTGTGTCCAGTTCTGGGCTTCCCAGCACCAGAAAGGTATAGACTTACTGTAGCTAGTCCAGCACAAGGCCTCCACAACAATTAAGGGAATGGAGCATCTGACACATGAGGAGAGGCTGAGTGAGCTGGGACTGTTCAGCCTGGAGAAGAGAAGGCTCAAGGGGAATCTTATCAATGTATGTAAATATCTGATGAGAGGGAATGAAGAAGCAGCAGACTCATCTCAGTAGTACACGCTGACAGGACAAGAGGCAATGAGCACAAGTTAAAAAGCATGAAATTCCATCTGAACATAGGAGAAATCTTTTTTACTGTGAAGGTGGTCAACCGTAATAGGTTGCACAGAGAGGCTATGAAGTCTCCATCTGTAAAGATATTCAAAATGCAACAGGACACAGTCCCAAGCAACCTGGTCCAGTTGACCCTGCTTGAACTTCCAAGGTCAAGCATTCTGTGATTCTCTGATTTTCTGATTCTGAGATTCTTTGACTGCACATACAGATTTAAATCACCTGAGTCAGAAGGCAGGGGGGAGGGGAGGAAATGTTTCATCCATCCTGAAAGAAAGCTTTGATCACTGATGTGTTCAGATAATCTCTTGTTGTGGCTAAAACTACATAATAATAGAAGCCCTATCTGTACTAATAGATACTCTGCAGATGATTTAACAATTATTCCAAAATGCCTGACCACTGGATCTTCACTAGATTACTGAGAAAAACTCTAATTTTCTCAGCAGAATTAAAATTAAAATATATTGAGCCATGAACTTCAGGTGTCAGGGTAACAGAAAATATTAAATTAATATACCAATACAGCTGGTATCCAAAATCTAGTTGTCAAAATAATCAGTAGGTTAATTAGCAACTGCATAAGAGTTTTCAGAAAATCAATTTGAATTTAGATTCCTAATTGCACCTGTGACCTTTGTAGGATCACAGTTAGTACAATATATTTTTTTTTTTTTTAATGTGCCAAATTTCCTACATTATCAATAACTACAGTCTATGTTTTTCTAAATATTTAAAAGCTATATGAGTCTTGTGCAATACAAGTCTGAGTGAGTATGAAGGTTAATATGAATATCTGACCCAACTATAGAGGCATCTCAAGATACTTTATTTAGCACACTACATTTTTTTAATGCAAGTTTTTTTTCAGGTTAGTAATTTATTTTATTCCTGGGGTATAGCACTTACCACTGACAAAACACAGAAGCTAATTATATTGAATTATTTGTACTTTTATAATTCAGCTGTAATAATAAAAATGGAAGCAGAATAAAAATGGCATTCAGATCTAATTCACCCCATTGCCCCAGGTTGGAACATTCATATATAACCGTTCCTAGCAAATGACTATTTAATCTTTTCTTAACAGTCCTCCAAAGGTGAAGACTTAATGCACTACCTTGTCAAAATAAATGAATTTGAAACATTTCTGATGGTTAATCTAAATCTCCTCTATCATAATAGTGGACATGGCTAAGATACTGTCTTCCTCTCTGCTGTTGTATTTTATGTATTTAAATTTTCAGTCTTCTTATCCTTCAATAGTACAATTCTACTTCTTTTCACCTTGCCTTGGAATTAATATTTAAAGAAGATATAAACATTTTTGTATACTTCCTCTGTATTTTACCCAATTAATCCATGTTTTTTCCCTCGAAGTACGGTAACAGTCTTGATGTATTTCTCCTGTTAAGGCCTTATTGAGGCTATACAAACCATAAAAAATACTTACTTTTTAAAAAAGATAATGGTCTTATTCATATTTTTTTCTATTTTTAATATAAATTTATGTTTATTATATTCATATATTTTCTTACAATGCATGTATTTGTCTAGATACTCTTTGATAATAGATTTTCCTGGATGGGCAAGTAAATAATTTTAGTCTCATTTTGGAAACTAGTATTCACTGTGAAATGAAATCACTCTTAAAATACAAAATCAGACAAAAAAAAAGACTGAGGCAGAATAAGTTAGAAGAAAGATATATAACACAACATTTTCTAATTCGTTTTTTTTTTTTCTCATTTTTTGAAGTACATCACCCTAATACATCACCCATACCAAAAATATTATACATCTTTCAATTTTTTTAAAAGTGTGGAGGTAATAGTGTATAATCTATATCACTTCAGAAACTAAGTGCAGACAAGATCACAGGATAAACAACGTGTAAGCTTTCTATCAGGACTAACTTTTGCCCTCTGTTTCGACCAGGGCATATTCTAGTGAAATGGTTCTAAGGAAACATTTTAATATTTATTACTGTTGTTATTATTATGAATATTATTGTTGTTGTTGTTATTAATTTCAGTAAGAAAGAACTAGAAATACATTAAAACACGTCTTGAAGATCAATAATGTGTATACTATGTAGACTAAAACACCACCAAAATATTACAGAATTTGCAAACCACGTTTTCACAGGATACAGTGTGAGTACTCCTTTGTAAAGAAAGAAGTCTGATATCAATCTCTCCTTCATTATCCTGCACTTTTTTTTCCTATCTGTTTCCTGTCAACATTAGCAGTCTCTTGTTTTCAAACATTAGATCTTCCTGCCAAGATCTAGAGACTCATACAGAGCTTACATCGGAGTAATTCAAATTCTGTAATGATTAATCCATTATGCTTTGCTGTAGTTTCACTTTGATTCTAATGTTACAAGAAAGCAGTGGTTTTGGTTTCAGTTTAAAAGACTTAGTCATAGAATGAGACACATTTTTCTTCTGAATTGCATTTTACAAGTATGTATATTAGAATTTCTTCCACATTTCTCATCATCACAAATGCCAAGCTTAGCATCCCTTTAGCAAACAGGATATTTAAATTTCTCAACTGTATTAAAATCTAGAATGCTTTCATGTAAAAATTTTATTACTGAAAAAAAATTACAAAAATAAGAGCTTCACAGTCATGTTATACTCTCCAATAACTGAATTCCTGTTTAGTGTTGCTGCTTGTGTTAATAGTGTTAAAGCCCAAATTAAACTTCTTCCAATACTTTTAACCAGTAAACCTTCAAAGACATCTGCTTAGAAATAATTCTAAATACTAGTAGTGCCTTTAATTACAAAAGTGTAACTTGTGATTTTAAAGTAAATTATACCAAAATGTTAGGAGAAGTGCTTCACTCAAACACTCTATAACAATATACATTAATTACAAACTTTCATCCTGCTTCAGGAATACTGTCTCTAAATTCAAAATATAACTGATCTGTTTTGAAGAGAGGTAACCTTCTCCCCTTCCATCTCACTCGACTCTAGGCTTTCTTCTCTCAAATTAATCTTTTAATACAAATTATTTTATGAAACTTTCTATTTTTTTTTCTTCTTTTTGCCACTGATGGCATCTCTACGTTATTACATTGCCGAACTGCAAAAAAACATGTTTCAGGACTACAGGAGGTAAATCACAAGATTTTTGAACTGCGAACTATTGTTTCTGTCTGTGCATACCTAGTGCTGTGTAAAGAAGGTATAATTACTCTTGTGAGAAGGAATATTGCTTGGGGAAATAAGCTCACATAAAGAATACCGTCAAACAATGCCAAAGGCTTAGAAGAGAAAGATGTTAAATAAATACCTGATTAATTAGCCAGGATACTGCAGGGATTGAAGGCAGTTCCTACTTTATCTCCATCTTAATTATAAATTGCTTAAAATTGCTTTAGTTCTTCGTGGTTGGAGTTCTGTCTTTGGAAAAGCTTAATTTTCATAAAATAACGAATTCATTGAAAAATACTCTTTGTAGAATCATAGACTGGTTTGGGTTGGAAAGGACCTTAAAGACCATCTAGTTCCAACAGCCCTGCAAGGATCAGGGACATTTTCCACTAGACCAGGTTGCTCAAAGCTCCATCCAGCCTGGCCGTACACATTTCCAGTGTGATGGAAGTGACTAATTTAGTGGCCTTCTATGATGGGGTTACAGCGTTGGTGGACAAGGTACAAGCAGACGATGTAATCGACCTGTACTTGTGCAAGGCATTTGACAATGTCCTGCACAACATTCTTCTCTCTAAACTGGAGAGGCATGGCTTTGATGGATGGACCACTCAGTGGGTAAGGAGTTGGCTGGATGGCTGCACTGAGAGAGTGGTGGTCAACAGTTCAGTGTCCAGGTGGAGACCAGTGATGAGTGGCATTCCTCAAGGGTCCATATTGGGCCCAGCCGTCTTCAACATCTTTGTCAGAGACATGGACAGTGGGATAGAGTGCACCCTCAGCAAGTTTGCTGACGACACCAAGCTGTGTGGTGCTGTCAACATGCTGAAGGGGAAGGATGCCATCCAGAGGGACCTTGACAGGCTAGAGAGGTGGGCCTACGCAAACCTCATGAAGTTCAACCAGGCCAAGTGCAAGGTCCTGCACACGGGTCAGGGCAATCCTAGGCACAAATACAGGCTGGGCAGAGAATAGATTGAAAGCAGCCCTGAGGAGAAGGACTTGGGAGTGCTGGTGGACGAGAAGCTCAACATGAGCCGGCAATGCGCCCTTGCAGCCCAGAAGGCCAACCACATCCTGGACTGCATCCAAAGCAGTGTGACCAGCAGTTTGAGGGAGGTGATTCTGCTCCTCTACTCCATTCTAGTGAGACCCCACCTGGAGTACTGCATCCAGCTCTGGAGCCCCCAACACAAGACGGACATAGACCAGTTGGAGCGAGTCCAGAGGAGGGCCACAAAGATGATAAGAGGGCTGGAGCACCTCTTATGAGGTGCAATGAGGACCGGCTGAGAGAGTTGGGGCTGTTCAGCCTGGAGAAGAGGAAGCTCCGGGGAGACCTGATAGCGGTCTTCCAGTACCTCAAGGGGGCCTACAGGAAAGACGAGGAGAGACTCTTCAGTAGGGCCTGTTGTGACAGGACAAGGCATAATGGTTTCAAAGTAGAGGGAAGTAGATTAGATTAGATATAAGGAAGAAATTGTTTACAATGAAGGTGGTAGAACACTGGAACAGGTTGCCCAGAGAGGTGGTGGAAGCCCCATCCCTGGAAATATTCAAGGTCAGATTGGATGAGGCTCTGATCAACCTGATCTAGTCGAAGATGTCCCTGCTTATTGCAGGTGAGTTGGATGAGATGACCTTTAAATGTCCCTTCCAACCTTAACGATTCTATAATTCTAAGATTCTATGGGGTCATTGCTTCATTTCTCACCAGCTGTTCTTTGTAATGTATTATTTTATACTTCTTTTTCTAGCTATATTTTTTTTTTTTTAGATCTGGTTGTTCAAATAAGTTGTACACTATAGTTTGTTTTCTCTGACTGAACAAAAAATATAAGTATTTCCACCAATACTACTTGCACATGAGACTGAATTTAGTTTCTCTGATAATTTGTATATGTAAAACTCAACTGCTATGAACATCTATGGAAAAGAAAGACAGAAGAGGCATAAAATTAACCAAGGCAAATGCATTTTAAAAGGAGTCAACAAATATTCACAGGTTTTTTTAGTATCATTCTCTCACTGTAGCTTTCCAAGAATCCGACGTCCCACTAGTCACTCCACTGATTCCAAATAACATTATTCAAAGTAATTCCTAACTTTGATATCCAACCCAGTTCAGTCTATTGAGCCAATAAAAATAATGTACTACTATGAATAAGAATAAAGCCATTTTCTATTTTGTGATTGTGACTAAAAATTCAGCAAAAAAGATACAAACTCTCATCTGTCAGCGAATCCTTTGTTTTTATTTTTGGAACCATCATTCTTTTGAATATTTCTTTTGAAGGTGCCAGTTTGGAAAAGAAGTAGTAGATTCTTTGTCATTTAAATTTAACAGTCTTTAGAATTTGGTGGAATCGAGGTATATTTTTTTTTGTTATTTTTGTTATCTTGTCTTCTGGCTGTGAATTAAGCAGCTGGGTGGGGTTGTTTTCTTCTTTAGGTTTTTCTAACACAGATATTGTTCAGTTTAGTTTGGAATTGTGGTACAAGGTATTTCAATGATGTCTTATTTAATCAGTGCGTAGGAAGAGCTGATGATAACGTATGTTTTATCTTTTGTTACTTATTTATTCTAACAGCAAAAACTAACTTAAATGAAGATGAATGCTGTATATGGAGGGAAAAAAATTGTAATAAAGAATCTATTAAATTTGAGATAAGGGGATAATAAGATTTACTATCTGGAGACTTTTTTTTTTCTCTATTAATGGTGAAAGTATACACTTAGATAATTAGTTAATGTCTAAATTTTAATATGTTACTTAGGCTAGATGAATGCCAGTTCTTTATCAGCTAAACCTGCAATAATGCAGAGTTCTGAGGACACAACAAATTAAGCTTAAAATAGATAACTTGGATATCAGCAGCTTTCTAGAAGTGACTTCTTAGAAAGGACTTCAAAATCAGACCAGGAGACAAAATACATTTGGCATTGTTAAGCTAAGAAGTGTTATATCACCCTCTGTTGTTATCCAAAAAGCTAGATTAAAGGTAGCCCAGTTCCATCTGTAGTCTTACACAGTGCAGAAGTCTACATAGATTAAAATATTCTGAAAAAAAAAAAAACAACAAACCCAAAAAAAAAATTATAATTTTCTACAGACAGTAAAATTTCCATAATGTTTCCCCAGTATTATTGTATGTTCCCAATATCCTCAGGTTGTTGGTCATATCACTTTGCTCTTCTTTATTACTGTACTGAATCACTGAATAGGGGGAGCATTCTCGATGGCTAGAGAATATTCAAAATGTTACATTATTTTGTAATGTCAGATTATTTCATGTGAAACATGCTGAAACTGCTGTCAAACTGACTTTATCTTCTAGGAAATTAAGCTGCATTATCTCACACAATGCAGACTTCTTATAAAAGCAGCATGGCAAATCTAGCGGGTAGTTGTCAGGAGATAATCACCCCCCTTGGGAATTATAGATACTCTACTAAATCTCGTATCTTTTACAGCCTTAGGGATATGATTATATTATGACAAAAATATCCCTGTTGCATTACTTACATTTTTTTTCAGTTAAGGACTACCTGCAATCATCTAGTTGAATTATCTCAAGAGAGCATTTCTTTATGCTATTAAACTTCAAGTTTTAAATAACCACATGAAAGAATGTCTACCATTCAGTCACATAATTCTAAAACTTTGTTAAACTTTGTTACTGGAAAGTATCACAGTAAGAGGTTTCTGTAAGATTTTTTTTTTTAATGTGATACAAAGAAATTAAATAGGATCTATGCATGGTAATAATCATAATAATAAAAACAATGCAAACAGTACTGATAACAGTGAAAACATCTAAAATAACAAATTAGATAAAATAATAAGTTAGAAATAGTATTACAATCAGAAATAGCACTGTTTATTTTCTCTTTTCAAAGCCATAAGTATACATTTATTCCAAGATCAATGCTAGCCTTTCCTCTGTGCCAAGTAAATCACAATGACAGGAAAATCAAGTTGTGACATTATGCTATCTTTTTCACCATGACTGTGTAGACAATACCTTTCATCATAGGGTGATTTTATTTAAATTTAACTTTAAAAATACCTGGCTATGGATTTTGTTTAATATTTGATGAATAAATTTATGAAAATCCTTTGATAATTTAGTGATTGCTCAGTTCAGCAGCAGAAAAGAAGAGCATGGTAGGGGAAAGAAAGAGGACTGTGAGCAGCCCTGAGGAGAAGGACTTCAGAGTGCTGGTGGATGAGAAGCTCAACATGAGCTGACAATGCACCCTTGCAGCCCAGAAAGCCAGCTGGATTGTGGGCTGCATGAGAAGGAGTGTGGCCAGCAGGTTAAGGGAAGTGATTCTGCCCTCTACTCCACTCTCATGAGACTCCACCTGGAATACTGTGTCCAGCTCTAGAGCCCCCAACATAAGAAGGATATGGGCCTGTTGGAGCAAATCCAGAAGATGATCAAAGGGCTGGAACACTTCTCTTGTGACGATAGGCTGGGAGAATTGGGACTGTTCAGCCTGAACAGAAGAGAAGGCTCTGTGGAGACCTTATTGTGATCTTCCAGTACCTTAAGGGAGCTTATAAGAAAGATGGGGAGAAACTCCTCACCAGGGCCTGTTGTGATAGGACAAGGGGTAAGGGTTTTTAAGTAGTGCGATGTAGATTCATACTGGACATAAGGAAAAAAATTTTTACAATAAGGCTGGTGGAACACTGGAACAGGTTGCCCAGAGAGGTGGTAGGTGCCCCATCCCTGCAACCATTCAAGGCCAGGTTGGACAGGGCTCTGAGCAACCTGATCTGGTTGGAGATGTCCCTGCTCCTTGCAGGGGGGTTGGAATAGATGACCTTTAAATGTCGCTTCCAGCCCTAACTGTTCTGTGATTCTATGATTTTTCCCCTCTTTGTGGAAATGAAACCCTGGATTTTTCTTTTTGCTTAATTGCAACACTATTTGGAACTTCACGAGAATGTTTCACAGATGCCCCATGGAAGAAGGTCTTAATAATGAAAGTTGCCAGTGAAGGAATAGATATCATCCTTTATTCAATAGTCTATGGGGCAAAGCAGCTAGCCTTCAGGGCCTGAACTCTCATTTTCTTTTTCCAGGAGTTAGGCTTGAACCTTAAAAGCCATTATTGTGGCTTTATTACACAGTGGCTCTATGCCTAACTGTAATAATTGAACATCAGTTAAAAATATCTAAACTAGCTTTTAACAAACTGTATTTTGTAACAGAAGTACATAGTAGTGTAGTGCTACTCTCAAGGCAATTTTTCTGCTTATTTAAACCTTTAAGATAAATTAGGATTACAGACAGAATATTAAACCAAAAAAGTTAAACCTTGCTAGTCCAGGTATCTCACTGTAGTACTGAATTCTGATTGTTACATACAAACCTGTAATAACAGTAAAAAGTTTACATATATTTATACATAGTGGAGACAGACCAACAGAAAGAAATTGTGTTTACTCTATAGCTTTGAGATTAGAACAGTCTTTCTGAGTTCAAAGTCCAGGTTAATTTTAGGTGAGAGTAAGCAGAACACTATAGACACTTAGACAAACTTGTCTAAAACTAAATGCATCATCATGAAAACTAGATTTCTAGGATCCTACTATATTTACTAGAAAACTAATGGAGAACTAATGCTTATGCAGTTTCCTTATGATTTACTTGAGATTTAGAATCATAGAATAGTTTGCTCTTCAGAGGAAGTACCAAGGAGGTCGATCTGTGTCCACACAGAGGAAGAATCTCTCTCGAGTACCTGAAAGGGATCTGAGTGCAGTAACCGGCTCCAATGGCCTGCAGCCTCCCTCCACCCTGCCCGTGGCCCAGGACCCCATTTTAATGCCCTGAGGTTGTTACTCCCTGCCCCACAGAAGCTGCAGCAGGGCCCGTCTCCAGCTCCCCACAGTCCTGCCTGGCTATGGTCCTTTCCAAGCCAGGCTCACCCACATGCCAAAATCCCAGCCTGGCCTCTGCTCATCCCCATAGCCCCGCCTGGCCATTCCAGGGATGTGTTCAGCCCTGCTTCCCCTTACGAGGCCTGACCCTGACCCCCACTCACAGGCTGATGTCTTGGCCTGGCCTTTGCCTGGTCACATTCCCACATACGTGTATGTAGCCCTGGGCTGGGGGATGTCAAGTCCAATGCCTTAGCTCAGGACAGGGACAGCTATAGCAGGTTTCTCAGGACCATGTTCAGAGAAATTTTGGATATCTCCAAGTATAGAGTCTTCACAACCAATCTGGGCAACATATGCCAATGTTTGACCTCCCTCATAGTGAAAAAGATTTTTTATTATTTCAGTGGAATTCATGTTTTTTCCAGGCACCACAAGAGGCACCATTTGCCTCTTGTCTTGTCAGTGGGCACCAGTGAGAAGGGTCTGGTTGGGTATTTTTTAATCACTCTCATTGGATTTTTTGCACACATTGATAAGATCCCCTGGAGCCTTCTCTTCTCCAGTCTGAATAATCACATCTTTCAACATCTCCCCATATATCAGATACTCGAGTTATTTAATTGTCTTAATGACACTGAAATCGGGTCTTAAGAAAAGTGTTCATGTGGTTATAACAGGTTTCTGAGTATTTTCTGAAGTTTTAAGTAAAATTCTAACACAAAGATTACAGGTTTCTGGATTACATCCATTTTGACTGGCAAGTTTAATTCAGCATTAACATCCAAAATTGCCTAAAAAAAAAGAAGTCCAAATGCTGAAGCATCTTTTTTTGTTAAATTTTCTTACAGTATTATAAGCAGGATATAACCGTCTTAAGGAACCTACAAAGTGAGTTAGCATTAAAGCTTATACATGTATCAGAATCTTGCACTTCATTTTTTTGTGCTTGCTGCCCATATATCTGATAAAGTGCTAGATACTAGATTAGCAGTGTTACCGGGTAAAAGATGATCTTGAATCTTAATAAGAAGAGATGGGGAGTAGAAGAATGAAGGAGCATCAGAAGAAACAATGAGACTTTAGCAATGCACTAACTTTCAAGCAACAGCATGAAAAAAAAAAATCTAATAAAGATCTGGAAACTGTACCAGACAGGTTATGTAAATTTAGTCTCTACAGAAGTTTTTTTATACTAAATTGAAATTTGGCAAAAGACGGAATAAATACTGATGTTGTTAGCACTGAAGATATTTCAGTAACAATTAGGTTGCTGTCGTCTATTTTTTTATTAATACAGACTGGGGAAGTGAATCGAGTTCCAAATGACAGATTCTTAGTTTCATTTATCTGAACGCAGCATCTAAAGGAAAGCCAATTTCTTTCAGCTGCCTAATAGTCAAAAGAAATCCAGGCAAAAGTCTAGAAATGTATTCAGCTAACCTAGGACAGAAGTCTAAATGGTTATTTCAGCTTGTCTATCTACACCTTCCATGGAAGTAGTGAACATTTAATAACTTTCTTTAAGGAACCCTAAAGCCTAAATGAAATCAGTGAAAAAATCACAGTAACAGTGGTAAAGTGTGTACATGAGTTAATGTAATATAGGCATTGTATGACATTCTACTTGAAAATTCAAGACAATAATTGGGGTTTCAAATTGCAAAATTTATGTGCACAAATTGATTGACAGGACTATAAATTGTCTGTGGAAGGGAAGTGCATAAAAGAACCAAATCTCTTACCTGTTGAACTGGCTAGGATAATTTTCTTCATAGTGGATCATATGGTGCTATGTTTTACATTTTTGACCAAAACAATACTGTTAAGACACTAGTGTTCTATGTTTTGCTGAATGATGTTTGCTAACCATCAAGGCCCTCTCTGTTTCTCGCTGTACCCCCTTAGTGAATAAACTGGGGAGGGCGCAATAGGTTGGGAGAGGACATAACTGGGCTGATGACCCAAACTAAGCAAAGAGTTATTGCATGCATATAACACCATACTTAGCAAAAAAAAAAAAAGGGAAAAGGAGGAGTTTTAGGATAGTTTGCTGTTTTTTTGCTCAGGAACTAGTAGGGCATTGGTCTACCCATAAGAGGTGGTGAGTGATTACCTTTGCATCAGTTGTTTTGCTTTACTTTCTTCTATCTTCCACTTATTCCTCACTTATTATTTCTTTGGTTTCTTTTTAAAATCTTCACCCTGACCTATAAATTTTCTTCCTTTTATTCTTCCTTTCCTCCTCGCCCATCCTGCAATAAGACAAAGCAAGCAAGCAGCTATGTGGTGCCTAGCTGCTCATTGGGGTTAGCCCACGACAGCTGTCAACCTGGATGAGAATCATCTACTGCACAAAATCTGAGTAATTGTTTCTTTCTTGACACTATGGAAGCAGGAAGAAATTAAACTGTCTCCACCAGTACTATTCTAGTCTGTGGTTTGTCCTCCTGTTTTAATAAATGGATCCACAGATCATAAAACCTTAAGAAGGTGCTGGTTATCTAGCCTGACTTCACGTAACACAAGTCACATGAATTCTTTGAATTAATCTGATTCTGAACTACAGCAACTTTTCCAGGAAAGCACACATTTTAGTGATGGATTCTCCACCACAGCTCGCAAATACAGTAGATTATTAGCATCACAATTAAAATAATATTCCTTATTTCTAATTTAAATTAATCTATCATCAGCTTTCATGCACTTGAACTTGTTATACCTCAGTCTGTTAGTTTGAAACTGTAGGATACTTGTTACAGAATGTTTTATTCCAGATCAGTGTGTGTTTATCAGAGTTTCAGGTCTAAAAATGATAGCGTGATCAATTATCATTATAGCTTCTTCACCTTTACTTGTTACTCTCTATTTCTGATTAGACCATTTGCCACAGTATTCATCATACTATACTCGCAGTCTGAACATATGACTTTACGTTTGACCTCATTAATTGATAGTGACTATTGGTTTAACAATTAGTCAGCTTAATATTAGCAAACAGTCCCACTCCTTATTTGCCACTTTTCCACAGTTCTTTTCAATTTTGATTGTTAAAAATTGCATGCTTTCTTGCACATCACTGATACTAGCACAAGACCAGAAGCAGGACCAGAATCAATCCTTATTGTGCACATGCAGTAATTATCAATGAACGATCCCCAATTTGAACCCAATTATGAGTCAATTTTCACTCCATTTAATATTTACAGCAGTCATATTATTCTACTCTCTTTATCCAAGTGTTCAAAAACACTAAATCACACACGTGCCTTATGATATCTCCTTATACTGCATCTTCTTTATTATTAATATTAATTTCTCATAATATCTCATAATAGACAAATCTATTTTTCCATACACCCATCTGAGCTGTAATTTTTTTGAGGTCATCTTGATTTCATATTTTAAATTATTATTATTAAAATCCAATCTCAACTGCTTACATTTAACTGCTAATACCAAACTGGTTTTAGTTTTCTCATAAACAGAATTTTAGACCTAAAAGCAACTTCAGGAAAAAAGGGAAGGTAATTTAGCTGTCAACCTTGAGGTTCGAAGATTGTTAAGAAAAAAAATAGAAGTTACTTAACTGAGTCTTTCATAAGTCTCTTTGCAATATCAGCCCTTCGGGCAGTCATATCATGAGCACATGATGATATCCATGCCTACAGGTTAAATGGGAGGCATAGCTTTAAAAGCACTATAGTAGCCATAGCATCTTTGATTTTTATCCTTTTACTAAGATTTACATGGTACACTTAAAATCTCATAGAACATAAGTCACACTGTAATGAGTAGCTTTTTTTGCTCCATAGCCACCTTTCAGTCATGTGTATATATATATATACACACTAGAATTTTCATAGCAGAAACAACATGATTGAAAATGAGCTCAGGCTTAACTGTATTTGCAGAATTCAATGTACTATATTTTTAAAGAAACTCAGTACAATCCTTTGAGAAAAGATCAGGACAATGGTAAAAGTGCTTATGTAGCTTTCTATTTTGAATTAGTTTGGAAAATAAATACAGTAGCCAAGTTTCACGTCCTTTAAATTTATACTGCCTGTATATCTTTACTACTCTTATTACAACAATATGTGTATTGAGGAAATCTGTTCTATCTCCAGACAAACTGTAGTCCAATTTTGCAGCATTATTAATTTATAAAAGTCTTTAGCTATTAACACCACATATAATTTAATTCAGTTGCTATAGAGATCTCTACAGGGACACAAAAATTGAAGAGAATAAAAATTAATCTGCCTTACAGTCTAGTTGCCTAGAGTGCACCCCCTATAGGGAGAGTACAGTAATTAAGTCTGGTTTACTGCAGGTTCCATTAAAACTTTGTTGTTACTGATTATATCATTGTCTGATTGATATGTCAGGTGTGGAAAACAACAAAAATAATTAGTTGCCTTAATCTTAATGAGCAAATGACATGTGCATTGTGAGATGAAACACAGTATTCTCGAACAGCTGGAGCTTTTCTACTTGCTCTTCATTTTATTTCCCATTGTATCAGTGAACTTATTTTGAGGTAGGGGAAATTGCTTCTAACCACAGATTTGGATTTTGTATGTGATCAATGTAATAGAGAGAATGAAAGGATTTGTTCTTAAATTAATACAATACTTCCCTGTTATAAAATAACAGCAGGGAATAAAAAGTTTTTCATCATCAGGAAACATGTTTAAGGAAAATGGTGGGACAGATTTTACACTATATTAAATTCCAACTGGTAGTGGTAAATTAATCAAGCAAGGTAACAGATGAATTTCACAATTTATTTTATTGCTTCATTAGAAGTATTTTACTTGTATATTTACTGGACAAAAGGGTATATATTCTGTATCTCAGACACATTTTTTTTTTTTCATGCTCAACTGTTATTTGCAATGTGAACTTTAGTACCATAAAAATATTTGATTCAGACACTGTTGCAGTTTAGCCTCAGTCGGGGCCAGACTACGCAGTCTCTCTCTCACTCCCTCTACCCTCCAAGAGAACAGGGAGAGACAACATAAGAAAAAGGCTCAAGGTTTAAGATAAGGACAGGGAGAAAATCCTTACAGTTACTGTCACGGGCAAAACAGACTCGACTTGGGGAAAACTATTCATTTATTACTGAAAACAGCAGGATAATGAGACGGAGAACAAGATAATGTCCCCTCACCCCTCCCTCTTCCCGGGCTTAACATTATCTCTACTACCTTCCCCCATCAAGCAGCACAGGGGGGAAGAGGGAATGAGGGTTGCGATCAGTTCATCACGTGTTGTTTTACGCCGCTCCTTCCTTGTTGGGGGAGAACTCCTCGCATTCCCCTCCTTCTTCACTGACCTTGGTGTCTGCAGCTATTCCTCTCACAAGAAAAGTTCTTCACAACAGGCTGGCAGACACCTCTCAGAATCTCTTCACGTCATCCATCTCATCTCCTCTCCACTTCTTGCAGCCAGGCTGGGCCGAGTCGGGCCCAGTCGGCCGCCCGGCGGGAGGCCAGAAGGTGAGGCCTGCAAGGCTCACAAGGCCCGCGCCTCCCTCTCTCTGCCTCCGCTTAGCTTCTTCACATCTTCTCTTCTCTTTTTTTTTTTTTCTGTTTTCCCCTTCTTAAATACGTTATCACAGAGGCGTTATCACGGAACATTCTGCTACTTGCTTTCCTTACATATATAATTAATTTTTGAGATAATTTTACAAAATTCATTAATTCAGATTTATTTTTTTCATACTTCAGTTGAGCCATAAAACTCTTATTTAATTTCATAACCATAAATACTAAATTGACTCTTGAGCTAAGCAATGAGTCTGTACAGTTACTGTGACTCTGTTTCAATACACCACATGGAAACAACTGGCAATAATGAATTTCAGACACAGTGTGTAGCATCTAGTATTCAATCACTGACTAGAAGCAACAAACTCTATATTCTATTTCCTATTCCCAGGCCTGCAGGACGGTAAAATTACAGTTGCCAGGTACACTTTTTTTGGTAGGATGACAGTTCTGCTAACTACTTCTGGAGTAGTTCTGAGGACATTTCAGAAAATTCCTATATAAGTACCATACTTCTCAGTGAACAGGTTTCCAAGACTCACATAAATCTTAAAGCTCTATAAGAATGCTCAATGGAGAAAAAAAACATTCTTGCTATTACAAAAATACAGTTATTCTACCCCCAAATTTCTCAGAGACTCATTGAGAAAGTGAAATAAAAGAAAGACACAATATACTTGCCAAATGTTTAGAGACAGAGGCCAAGTGATGGGTTACAGAATTCAACACTTGTTAAGTGACAAAAAAAAAAAAAGTGTCTGGAGAAGGGGGTGTCGTATGAATTTTTCTAACCTTTCAGTAGCAGTGAATGCCTATCCTTCATGTTATGAAATAGTATTTTAATAGCTAAACATTGCTTGTTTGTTTTCCTGAAAATTATATCATATTGGATTCTTCTAATCTAAATTCACAATTAGTTTAGATGTCTGTAACTGTTCTCTTATACTTAGGAGTTAAATGTTTTAAGGGGGATGTGGGTTTACTTGCAAATTTTAAAACTTTATACAATTAATTGTATTTTATTTTGATTGCTTGATTTTTGTTTTGTACAGGAAATGGATTTTGGTTTTTTATGTGTGTGCAGAAACATATTTAACATAAGGAAAGGCACTATGTGCACAGACTACATGCCATACTGTTTAATAGTAATGGTGATAATAATAATAATAACAATAATGGCTAAAAGCACTCTGTCAAAATGAACCTGACAAAAAAATCAGTACAATTTCATTCTTAACTGTAATTTATTATACAAAATAAAATGCATATTCCTCATTAGCAATAAAATATGAAGATACTTTTGCTTAAAAGCTGTTTTGTTTTGCATTATTTTCTGCTTTGAAAACACTGGGGTTTTTTGCATAATGTAAGTTCTACCCTTGAAACTTTTATCGTTTCAGAGAACTTCAGTTGTGTGGTGAATAATCAGCATGCCTCCACTATTCTTTCCAAACTTTAAGTATTTTGTTATACTGCCACTGTTCTGATTTTGCAGTGTCCTACAATTGCATGCCAAGTTCACCATAACACACTTTGTTGAAATGTCTTATGAATTTTGAAGACTATAATTTCAAATATGCATCCCACAATATAGCTAAAACATTGACATTAGACTTTTATTGTACTTTTCATGTGAGTCAACTTATGGCACAACGGACTAGAGTACTAATTCTGGGGTTTTTTTCTCTCTAAAAATACATCCCATGAAAGGCACTGGAATAAATTACACATGAACTTTTTACTGTTTGCTCAGACTGATTTTAAAAACATAAGGAAATACGAAAATGCTAATGAAATAAGCTGCTGGGCTCTGATAAGTGACTCAGAGTAACTTCAAATGTTTCTATTAAAGTAAATCACTGTACTTCTCCCTGTTGGCATGTGTTATCTATTCAGACACTGCAACATAGCGCCCCTTTTGTTCCATGGCATGTAGTAACAGCTTGTAGAACTTTTTCTGGTAGTAACAATAGAAAACAAGAGCTAAAAGTTGCACTAGCAAGTAACTGTGTTATCTTCTGATGATGTAGAAGTGGTATATATACTCATTGTAGCAATGAGTATTTGGTGTTTTAAAGCAATTAAAACTGTTATTTGCATCATATTATTTTATAATACTAATTAGAGATTAGTGTCCGAAAATTACCAACATACATCTAAAGGGACAAAAAGAACAGAAAGAAGTGGTAAATTAATGATATAAACTGAAACAGCCAACTCTAAAACAAATGATGAAAATTTAAACACTTTTCAGTGTATTCAACTAAAATGAAAAAAATAAACAAATAAAATTTGCCCTACATTTCCTTTGTTAAAAAAATCTTTCTATTATACTAAATGCTGGAATAACAGCTCTTCTGCTGTATAGTCCAAATCCACTGACAGATAAAAGAAATAAGCATTATGAATATGGAAGTCCTGCAGAAGCCTTATGCAGTATTACTGGAAAGTCAGCTTATTGAAAGTCTCTTCCTGCATAGCTCTGCTCTTATATTCACTAGGGTTCCTCTGTTTGGTTTCCTGCAAGTTTGCTGTCACTTACCTGACAGTTACAGCATCCACCACATGTTTGTTGTGATACTGAGTTTGAATGTTATCAAATATAGATAATATGTAAACTCTTAATGAGCCACTAGATCCATGCTTTACTAGGCTTATGCTTCCAAAAAAAAAAAAAAAAGTAAATTTAATACCTACTTATTTTTTAAAAATCCTGATTTATATGGAAATGTTTTAATCAGTTTCCAAGCTCAACTACGTGCTTCATACACTGAAGATTAGAATGATAATTTGGCTATTTAAAGACAGCAATATCATTTCAGGAACTGCAACAGGCTTGTTAGGTAGAATAGACACAGTGATACAAATTACAGAAACCAAAACCAATAAAGGCTGAACAGGAATAATCACGTGGGGGAGTCTATTTGGTCTTTCTTAAATTACTAGAGCCGTCTAGCTGTTCTGATATAACCTTGATTATTTTAACAGTAAACTAAAGTGGGAGGGTAATTGTCTGGCTTCTTTTAATTTTTACGACATGTAACTACCCATCCCTCTCTCACACTATATTTTCTTGTCTAATCCTAGATTTTCCCTCAAATAGTAAACCTTAATTTCCAGGAAGTCAGTGGATGTATTGGTTAATTGCACTTAAACTCTGTCTAGACTTGTTATTTTTTTTTTTGTGTGTGCGTTTCAATTCACTTCCTTTTCTTGACTTTCATTTATATTTGCAGCAAGCTGACAAGACCTTATTTTGATCTCAATAACCCACATCTCTTTTTCTTAGTTTTCTTTTAAGAGACAGATTTTTTAAAAATTTGTTCAAGAGATGACTCATCTTAAGCTTCTTGTTGATGATATAACCCTCATTAAATTACTCCATCATATTTGAAAAGTCATGGCAGTGAGGTGAAGTCCCCAGCAACTGGAAAAAGGGAAATATCACATCCATTTTTTAAAATGGTAAAAGAAAGATTGTGGAACATGTTGTACTGGAAGACATGTCAAAACAGGGATATAAGAAGCAACAAGAAAAGCTTCTACAGGTATGTAGGGGACAGAAGAAAGTCCAAGGAAAATGTAGGCCCCCTCCAGAAGGAAATTGGTGTCCTGGTTACCCAGGACATGGAGAAGGCTGAGGTACTCAATGACTTTTTTGCCTCAGTCTTCACTAACAAGGGCTCTTGTCTCACCACCCAAGCTGTGGAAGGCACAGGCAGGGACTGCGAGGATGAAGAATTGCCCACTGCACTCGAAGAGCAGGTTCGGGATCATCTGAGGAACCTGAAGGTGCACAAGTCCATGGGGCC
>JAAGAY010004171.1:0-15310 GCA_011801015.1 Ardeotis arabs | reverse complement strand
TCGTATTGCTGGTGCCTCCTCTAGGGAAATGGACAAGGGCAGAAGAGAAAATTTCACACACTTGTGTTAGTGAGATGTTGAGAGAAGCTTTAGAGTTCTCTAGGAGTAGAGAGTGGCTCACATTGATTACTAGACTTCTGAAGGATTATAAGGCACCTATCCCAGCATTGGATTCCTGCCTTCGGGAAGTGTTCAGTGAACCAAGACTGTGCCATAGCTCGTGCCTGACCTCATCTTCTGTTAGTTGTCTCATTCAGCTGCTGTCAAGCTCACATGGGATATGTCTAGAGAGGATCACGAGAAGTTTTCCTCTATTCACAGCATGGTTCTGCCTCACCCCAACATGTATACACACTTGCACATGAACAGCAGAAGCTGTCCCCAGTTCTCCTGTATCCACAAACTCAATTTGTCTGTGTCCTCTGCCTTCTGTAGCCTTTGACAAATAAGCTCTGCCATTCCTTTGCTTTGCCTCATTTCCCATTTAAACACATATATATGTTCCACTAACCATTCCTATTCTCCTTTGAAAAAATGTGTGTACACATGTACCTATCGCCCCCTCTCCTTGCCTCTGCTCCCCCAGCTTTTATATAGTATCAGTATTTCCTATGTCATCTGCTGAAGAGAGGCAGGCAGAGCTGCTGCACATCTTCAAAAAGTGCGCGCATGTGCGTGAACACACATGCATGCACATGCGCTTGTGTATAGGTACACTCTTGTCTCAAGGAGTGAATGGTTGCCTCGCTCATGGAGAACGAACCGAGAGAGGTGAGCACGGGCTTGTACCTCTGTGGCATGGAGCACAGGCTGGATGCAAAGCCTTAGAAAAGGACCAAGTATGAAACATAGGTCTTGAATGCAAAGGGGACAGGGATTGAGGAAAAAATGAGATACCTGCTTCTGTAATTCTAAATATAGACAAATGTTTAATGTCAGTATCTATGGTCTCAGTGTGAAGGGGCAAACTACTAAGAAAAAGAAGCTAAGAATCGTTGCTTACGAGGTGCCCCTTTTTATTAACTGTTCTGCAGGAAACATAGGTGCCAAAAATTAGGTTGGATAATTCCAGGCCAGGTTCCAAGACTATAGGTCTACCAAGGAGGTGTGTATTAGAAATTGGAATTAGACATGACAAGTCAATCATACGAGGAAAATTAATTGAAGTCAAAATATTCTGCAAAAGGGATCGGTCTGAAATTAAATTAATGGTTGCAAAATGTGGTGTGAATATTCAAAATGAGGCCACTCTATGGGAAATGTCTTCAATGAGTCTGTTTTTTTCTGAGCATGGCTGTTCAAATTGACAAAAATTAGCAGAATTGAAGGGTTTTTTTTCTCAGCCGGTCCCATAGTGAAAGAAGAAGTGTGACTGTCATTTCCCTACACTTTTAGGGAGTATAAGTGATGTATCCACAGGTTGATGGATTCCTGGAGTATACAGGGTGAAGGTGACTACATATTTTGTAGTCTGATCTCCTGTCCGTCGGAAGTATTGTGGCACTGGGATTGGTAACTTGTTTGACCGTGACCTGCCTTCTAGGAAAGCAGCCATGAAGACGTTACTTCCCCTAGTTACTGGTTCCAGTCAGTAATAATGATTGCTCCTTTTGTTAAAAACCCATCTAATTCATCACTTAAATGTGTTTGGCTTGAGCCTTCCACTTGTGAGACCATCCTCTGCGAGACGAAAGAGCCCTGGAGTGCACTGTATTTCGTCTCTGTGAAAGTATTAATACATTGAAGCCAAACCACTTCTTAGTCTTTTTCTTCACCAGTTGTGACTTGAGAGAAGTAGACTTGCTTCGCACAACCACGGGAAGCTACTCATTTCATTTTAAACCAGCCTCTCTGATAATGGAACAGCAGGATGTACAAGTCACTGGAGTTTACCCTTCCTCACCCTTACCTGCTTGCGTGGACTCCAGCCAGCAAACGCAAACGGTGAGAGAGCTAACGACCCGAGACAGCAGAGCTGGCCACAAGCAGTCTGCCCATATGTCAGCTTTGCTCCGGCTGAGCCGACATTGCCGCAGGGGGTGTCGCAGGTTTTAAGAGAGAGGTTTCCGCGTGCCCCTTCTGCTTTCTCTAGGCAGCAAAGTGCCTCGCATAGTTCACATTTCATTGTGAGCCGTGTTTACGGAGTTGTCAGAGATAAGCTGGGCTCTGGAGGCAAATGTTAGCATCGGGAACAGAAATGCCAGCAGTGAGCACATATGGCACTGTTTGTACTCTTAAGTTTGAAAGAACTAAACAAGTTAACAAATACAGATGTTCAAAATCAGTAAGAGTGTTTAATGAAAACAAACAAAATACTGTAGTCTATAAAGCACAACCTGTTTTTCTTTTGCTGCTTTTGACCAGCTGGGATTAGTGTTTTTCTGAGCCTATACTCTCCTTTGACATATGGGACGTTTTTGAGGGACATTAGTCCCAGCAGATGCTGGGTGGCGCTTGGGTGGATGCCTCTGATTTTTAGTTAGTTAATAAATCAGCTTTTACAACCATGTGTATCCTATGATTTAACACATGCGTAACAATAATACTGGATTAGGAAGAACAAACTGTTTCACTGCAAAGGGTATTTTATTTCTTAGTAATATTGCATAAAATATGAGCTTTTCTGTAACATAAACAAAGGATTCATGCTATTTTTTCATTTAGCCAGTGCCCTTCATCCCCATGGGTCAAATTGTACTCGGAATTGCATTAGTACAAACGCGGAGTACCTCCACTGAGCTCAGTAAAACTTTTTCCATCCACTTCAAAGGGTGCTGCATCAAACCTCATGCAGCCAGCTTTCCACAGGCATCACGGCCACTTCCTGCCTAGTACATGGCTTCAGTGACGTTCCCTCCGTTAAAAAGACTCATGTAATGCTTTACCTAATCAGAAGGTTAAATAGTGTCACGTCGCTTTCCTACAGAAATCTTTTTCCTACGTGTCCTGCTCTTGTTTTTGCAAGGAAAATGTTCTTTTTAATCTTCAAGCTCCTACTTCAGATACGTGCTAAGCTACTAGCACACATGACATCATCTTTGGCTTCAGCCTTTGAAAGTGAAATGGTGTTTAAAAATATGAAATTCTGGTAGCAATGTCACACCCGAAGTTGAAGTTTAAAACAGAACTGACAATAAAATCAACTGCCAGGAAAAGGACTATTTTTTAAATTAGACATCTATCATGTCAGCTTTGGGTTAATCTCTGGAGCCAGCTCAAGGATGGATGAGGTAATATTTGCACATGTTATGGATAAGATAGAATGAAAATGGATTTTTTGTTTGTTTGTTTGTTTTTGGCTAATGTGCTACAAACATTATGAGCCTGATGATTGGAATCAGTATGAGCTGTGATTGACGGGTTATGTGTGAAGCAGAAGATTAGAGTGGTTTTAATATGTTGCATGATGGTCTCTGAAAGTCCCAGGCTACGTACAAAGTGTTGTGAAAAGGGGCGCTTGCAGGAGGTAGGAAGATAAACGGTAAGTGGAGGGTTGACATAATTCTGGAAAAAGCTCTCAGAGCCAACACATTTGGTGGATAAGTTTAAGCACTTGGTCTCGTTGCTTTAGTTATGAGTGCCAGAGACTGAGGCTTAATAGGGAGTCAGGACTTGGTGACAGAGCCAGCTAAAAGATGGCTGAAGGTAAGTTATAATACATAAAAGAAAATGAAACATTGAATCATAACCTGTTATAATAGCAACTGTTTTTGCTGTTATAGAAACTGAGAATTTGTTTTTGTCTGTGTTAATAGTATTTAAAACATACATGAATTACAGCTGGGGAAGGGATTCCCTTAATTTAATTCCTGTTTTCTATGCTTCTTGTGAAAGCTTTTCTTAGTCTTTGTCCACGCTGTTCTCTAAAGCATATTCCTGGCACAGGCCAACATTTGCTCAGCATTTGCCCCGAACTGCCTGTGAAAGGTTGACACTTGCAGAAACTCCCAGAGGCATGGCTTAGGAAGTGTGGATCTCAGGTGGCTTCAGTCTATCTTGTCCTCTTTGGCCTCAGCTGTCTTCTGCGTAATCTTGGCAGTTCTGGAGACCCTGTTAAGTTAAATCAGCCCTTTCCAAGAACCTGCACAGGGGTCCATGCGGCAGCCTTGTCTGTAGCGGACAGCTATGAATTGCTGGTCCTTTGATCTGTTTCTTCACACCATTGGAGCTGCTTTGCACCTCCTAGAAGCGAGCAGGAGCACAGGCAGGAGAGGACTACAGGGTAAGGGTCCACTCACCCACAGGCTGTGAAATGAGTTTTGTTGCACCTTTTGTGCCTGTTTCCCTCCTGTCATCCACTGGAAGAGGACTGAGGGACATACAAGGGGCAAGGATAAAAAAAAAGTGCTTTTCCTCAGGAACGTAAGGGCCAGGAAAATAAATGAGATGTTGCATTGGTCTTTGAATCAGGGAACAGAAGGTCTGTCCCACAGCCATCTCTATTCCTCTTGAGAGATATGCAGAAAAGAGGCAGGTTTCAGTCAGTAGTATCAGGTTTACGAGTGTAAGTGCTAAACTTTCTCCCAGGTATTTTTACTGTGGGCAGCTGTGAGTTTGTTATAATCTTCTGAAAACTCCACAGTTGGGGAAGCTGCAGTCTTTATACAGAAGTGGCCATTACATATCCAAACACAGTATTTATATGGGTAGTGTTGTGTGCTTGTCCATGAAAGACGTACCTGATGCTGTGACATACTGCTCAAACCACATGAGAACAATGGAAATATTGATTTTCTTGTAGAACCCACCCTACTGCCTTTATTTCCACCTGACAACTGTGAAAAAATTAGAAGAATCTACTTTTAAAGTTATACTTGTAAGGTTATCATCATTGTCACAAGCGGTTGCCAAGAATTCCCA
Source organism: Ardeotis arabs (assembly GCA_011801015.1). NCBI lineage: Eukaryota > Metazoa > Chordata > Aves > Otidiformes > Otididae > Ardeotis > Ardeotis arabs. The sequence goes on along the minus strand of JAAGAY010004171.1, from coordinate 10,450 downwards.
AACAAACCATCAAGGAAAAGCAAGAGTTAGCCCAGAATGTCAAGAATATTAATTCTAAAATTTATATATCTGCTCTCCAGCTGAGCAAGGGGTCTGAAAACTGATTAGCTGTGTTTAGGACAAGGACATTGTGCTGCCTAAATATGCCAGAGGATGCTCAGGTGAGAACCAGCAAAAGGTGAAAGGACTTAATGCCAGCCTTGGCCGTGGACGTGACTCAGTTAAGGAGCTCAGCTTTCCCCAAAGAAAAGCACACTGAAATTTCTTATAGGACCACACAGAACAGGACACAACACAGAGCATTTTCACAGCCAGCTGCACCTCTGCAAATGGGCAGGGAAGTAAAGTCATGAATAAGAAGAATCGGTGGTTGTGAAGGTTTTGAATTTTTCAATGAAATATAAAATAAGAACAAAATAATCACTATGTCCAAAAGAGAGTCACTGGAGAAAATGTGAAGTAGCCATGACTGGGATTGGGAAGGGATGGAAGTGAAAAGTTTTTTAAAAAGTTGCACTTCTCTATTTTTTATTTGCCTAAGAGTCTCATTTTTTTGTACGCATTCATTTTGACTTGTGGAAGGCTCTTTACATTATATTTATGCTGTATACCTCTCTCTGAAGAAAGTTATACAACATATATGTTAGTCTGTGCAGGTGTTTATAACTGTAAATGTTACTTTTGTAGTTTGCCAAATGGAAAATACACCCAACGGCATCTTCTTGAACCTGTAAATAAACTGTTTTCCAGAGCAACCATCAAACATATCATGAAAGGAAATGGCAGAGCAATTCCACTGACAATAACATGAGAATTATTATGAACCAGATGTGAAACAATACAAATATTAGTGAAAAGAATACTTTCTGTCTACCCGAGCATGACAAAGCTTCAGAAAACATGTTGATGTGCAGTGGAAACAAGTGTGCAATTTTCTGGCTGAAATTCTTCTGGATGAGCTCTTGAGTGACATCTCATGAGCTCATATGAACACCAACCAAATGCTATTCATCCCTTTGACCAGGGACGAGCTTTTCTTACAACTCTGGCATGCGCACCATAGAGAAGGAGCCACAGCGCCCCACCTGGGCATCCAAACCACAGCTCCTTTCTGGTCCCCAGCCACAGCTCTGTTATGGGTCCCTACAGAGCCTGATCCTGAGGAAGCTTAGCAGGTTTACACTGCAGACATAGAGGACTCCATTCAATGCTTCAACCTTTGGTGTCTGGCGCTGCTTGCGATGCTGCAGGGTGTTTCCCTGAGGCAGCTGGCTGCCACTTGGGAAGGGGACGCAGGGACATGGGGTGCAGTGGGTTGTGCACCACATCTGCCAGCCCATCGAGGATGTCTCAGACATGTCAGGGCATTTTGAAGGGCACTGAGACCTATTTTTGCGCAGCTGAATCATGCCCTAGGTGTTTCACACAGCAGTAAGATGCAGCCAGCATGGATGCGAGTGTGAATAGCAACGCTGCACTATGGGTTATGGCAAGAAGTTGAAAATAGTGTAACCCTGGCATTTCAGAAACAGGAGATAAGGTTTCACTCTGGAATTTACCAGGATACTGGTGCTAACATGTAAATTATGCAGAATAATCACATTTTATCTATTTAACTAAGGTTAGAGCGCTTCCTTATCAGCAAGTGAAGTATTTACCAGCTGACCAGGTTTCTGCTGAGACTGGGTGAGGGCAAACTGATGCGATTATAATCTGACACTTTTTTTTTTTCACCACTGGTGCTTCATGTGAGAACTTCATCAGCCCATCTGGCCTCAGTTGGTGGTTTTCTGACTTGCCAGCTTTACTTCAATGTATTGTGATAATATTATTTCAAAATAGCCACATCATCGAGTATCTTTCAAAATGTGAAATGTTTATAAAAATACATATCCCTGTTTCAGCTTATACAATCCCTGCCATCCTTTACCTACCAGAACTGTGTCATACGAGCTTTTATTCTGTTATTAAAAGGGAGATGTAAAGTCATGTGGCCATCCTATCACAAGCTTCTGCCAGCTGTAAACCTCATCACAGTTCCTGTAAAGTACATTTCCACAGATCAAGTTACTGCCAGGGAAGACTTTAACAATCTTCTACCCTACTTTCAACCAGCAACAATTAGTATTAGCAAATGGTCCAGGCCACTGCCTGGAATCACATATGATTTCTATTCAAGAAAGACAAACTTTTATTCAAACCAGACCCATAAGCTAAACACATGAGTTTCCCTGCTTAAAATAATGAATCTGAAGTAGTTTCTATCATTCATTTTAAAAATCACTCACACATTTGAAATCAAGTTGGCTATTTTCCTTTGTCTGTATTAGCCATCTGGTAGAGGTGACTTTTCTAACACTGGTGTCTAGGACTAGGATTTATTCTTTTTTTTTTTTTTTTTTAAATGCCTTTCCACCTTATTTTTTTCATTTTTGGAGCTTGGCCTTGTAATATGGGCAAAACTCATCCTATCTTTGAAAACAGAGAAAAAAACCCACACATGGCATAACTTCCTCTATAAGATTCTTAATATATTTTACAGTCAAAATGTAGGTTTGTATGTGATGATTTAAGAAGGCACACATATGCTTTCAGGTCATTAAAGTGCATTGTAAAAATAATAGAGACACAAAGGGCTTATTCTCAAGAAACGATGCACACCCCTCTTCTCCATGGAATATTGAAGATCTGTTTCATTTTTCAGTATAAGGCAAGTTCAAGATGCTATTTCCTCACCACATACCTCAGCGGTGCATGACCCTAGAAATAAAAAGTGAGGGGGATTTATACACAAAAGAAAAATCTTGGCACTTCTTAACATTTTGCTCCTCTTCCTAAATAAAAGACCTTCAGTACAAATCCTCTTACTGCTGTTGCAAGGGGGTTGCTCTGTCAGACAGCATGTGCCTTATCCTCTGTGGATGCTGGGCTGAGCGAGCCAGGGAGTTTGTTAGATGCTGCTTTGTAACAAGGACTAGCAGCACATGGTTAAAACTGCCCTTTATCCACAGTTGATGACTGACTATCCACAATGAGCACAAATATAAAGCACACACATAAAAGCAAAATGTTGCTGATCCAAAACCTGGCAAAAATACAGAGGGTGAGCCTATGAAATAGAGGGCACCTAGAAGGAAAAACTGAACTGATGGAAAAACATGGCATCTCCCAGGAAGAAACACCTGGTTTCCAGTGAAAAGGACTCCCACTGATGTTACTCGAGGATTGTCTTGGCCCAAGGCTGTGTTAAAAGCAGCCAAGTGAAAGAACAGGCTGGAAGTTACTGTGTGCAAACATCTGCAACTGAGTGCTGTTCAAGATGCCCAGGATTCTGTCCCTGCTTCTTGCAGGGGGGTTGGACTAGATGACCTTTGAAGGTCCCTTCCAACCCTAACCATTCTATTCTATGATTGCTACTGATGATCTTTTCTCTGTTGTTGTCACATGGAAGTGAGAGCCTCACAAAAACCCTAAAGGCTTATCCTTTTCATAGGAACATGGTCCACCTTGTGATGTTACAGCCACCAGCTTAAGGCTGGTACTTTGCAGAGCCAAGCTTTAGTCCACATCGTGAATGACTTTCTGAAGGAAACTCCTGCTTGCTATTGAATGGAAGGGAAGCATATACATATGAAACGGAGAAGCGCCAAAAAAAGGTCACTGAGAGGAAATTGAGATGGTTACATATCTGTGGAAGAGAAATGGTACATGTGTTATTGATGCATTAACTCTAACAGTATTGGAAGTAAAATCCAAAAGCCAGTTTAATCAGAACTTTTTCCAATTAAATATAGCCCAAGACCTCTTACCAGGTACATTTTGGCAGAAGGAGGCTGTCTGTATGTTACCACCTCCTTTAAAAATATAAAATGTCTTGATACGCAGAAACAAGGCTCAATAAATTGCCTCTCCATGACAGTATAACATGCACAGTACTTCTGATAATGGTTGGTCTTGCTTTACTGCCTGTCATTGCAACGATTCAGGTCTGCCCTCTGTGAAGATGTTGGCTCCCCCAGGGTGAGTGAATGGGAAAGAATTCAGTTTTTACCACAAAATCTCCTCTACCTGTATCTCTGCCCTGTTAACAGCAGATGAGCAAGAGAAATTCTATGCCATGCGATAATCCAAGAAAGCAGGGCATAATGAAATTTGGTAACAGCAGTCCCCGATGGTGTTCCTGGAGGTGCAACAGCCCATGAAGACAGGCAGCCAGGTGAGGACCCGTGCTGTGCATGTGAAGGAGTCATGACACTCCTCAGCGTATCAACACAGCGGCTTCCATGTGTTCCACCACTTGTCCAGGCTGCCCGGTGATGCCTCCCGCTATACATCAACCAGCAGCGTCCCTGGCATGAAGACAGTGGGAAAGGGCAGCTGGGGGCTCACAAGCAGCAGTGCAGAGGGAGGAATAGCCCAGCTGGGACCTTTGGTGCACGGTGAGAGGACACTGAAGTCTTGGCCTCCATCCCATCAGATGTCAGGGTGTCCAGCGCAGAGCCTCCAATGGCTGTTTATGTTTCCCACTGGTGCAAAAATGGGATCCTGTACCACAGACTGGAGATAAGCAACCACAAGTTTCAGGCAGGAGGATGTCAGTTTGGTTTCTAGCTAAATGAGGACATGCCTCTACTGTAAGTTTTTAAACCTGCCCTTCTAATCTGAATAATAAAGCATCACTGGAAATAACATTTGCAACATTTTCATCAGTCAACGAGGCAAGGTTTGTAAGGGGAGGCAATATCTTTTATTACACTAGTCTGAAAAAGCAGACAAGCTTTCAGCAGACAAACTCTTCCTCAGGTCAGTAAAGGTACGCCTAGAGAGCCATGAACATTTTGGCTTTGTAATCACTTTTCCAGTAAAAAAAATGGCCTAAGACGTAAGCAAAATTGAAAGCAAGCTGAAATTGCACAGTGCCCTGGAAAGCTTTTCAGTAGCATTTATACCACTTACTGCATGTTGGTAATCTGAAATTAATCATAATTTAAAAATCTCTCAAGGATTCCTGATGATGTGAAGAACCATTAGCTCACCAATTAGCAAATACTTAAGAAGTGTTTAGAAACTTTAATTTTTTTTTTAAGTGAAATAGTAAATAGACTTAGTGTTCATAGAGATAGATGTGGCAAGAGTAGGAAGAACAAGCACTCGCCACCAGCGCTCTTGAGCTACACAATGGTTCTTTATTGAGCAGCCATTGCTAGCTATGCCGCATTGTTTATTTATGATGATGTAGTCCACACATCCCTGCAGGAAGATGCTGTTCGCCTATTCTCACCATTGTTACTGGCATTTCCAGCTCCAGAGCTGTCACAGATGGTAAGGGAGTTGAAGAAGATCCACCCAGTGCACACTCCTAGGGAGGACCCTCCTTCTCAGACTGCGACTGCTGGTGCAGAGCATCAGTCCCACCTGCAAAGAGTTATCTTTGACACGGCAAATATATCTGCCCACATCCTCTCCTGTGCTCCATTCAGACCTGGGGTGAAATAGGAGTACGGAGCAAGCGCTATCACACACAACGACCTGTTTTTAGGTGTAGCTGTCTAGACCATTTCCTTGTGGCTTTGGCTCAGGAGGAGCCTTTTCAGCATGATTGCTGGGGCACGCACACAGGAAAAACACTGGGCTTTCTGAAAGCAACGCTATGCAAGTTGGAGGTGCATTGCATGGAGTTCCTGAGAGTTATGAATCAAAGTATTTCCACTGGAGTCCCCTTCATTTGTGCTTTGCTGGGACATTAGGCCTAGCCATTTGCTGCAGAGCAAGGGGTTTAACCGTCTCCACCACCCTGGAGAAGCTGAGATGTGAGGTCCCTGCAACCAGGGGCTTGCCAGCAGCAGGCCCCCCCAGGGTGACCATCATCCTGCCTCAGGGCTGCCAGCCGGTGCGGGAGTCAGCAGAGGGTGCTCCTGCAGCAAGGCAGCCTGCTCCCACTGCCACGCACCCCAGCCTTAAACAATATGCCCAGTAGGAAGTATTGGTTTATAAATTATTAACCGCAGTCCTCCAACACGCTAGCAGACTCACATCTGTGGACGTTTTATGTAAAAGACAAGTAATGGGAGAAGGTGAGATCTTCAAAGTGTCTTGTAACCCAAGAAGGTCTGTACTGTATAAGCACAGGAGGCAGCAAGGGATTACAATAAGTCATGTTTGGGCTACAGCAAGAGCCCCTGCTCTTCGGGCTAGCTTTTGATTCCTTGGGCTGGCAACAGTGCCTTTGTGAGCAGCAAGCTTCCTGATGGCGATGCTGAAGGGAAATCCTGGAGGGAATGTTTCAGTCACTCCGTCTCCTTTTGGGTGGGCAGGCCACAGCCAGCCACTGAGTATTTGCTGGCACTGCTGGTCGTTGCAGGACGTATGGCGATGGATGGGGATCTGTGGGGTGGGAGGAGGGGTACTACGGCTCACGGTTCAGTGCAGAAAGGGCTGCCGGTGGGAGAAGAGGGAGAATAAAAGAGAAGGAAAAAGCAAAATAATAAAGGGAGGAAATACTCCAGTGTTCCCAAACACCTGTTGCTTTGCCACGTTTTTCATTTTCTACTGTGATTGCTTTTCCGAGTGTTTAAAAAACTACGTGCATGCCTTGTGTGTATGTGCAAAGAGGAGGTTGTAGGGATGCTTTGCGATGGGGATCTTAGAGCCTGCTATATGGATACTTGACTGGTTTGATGAGTTGGAAGTATCCCCACCTTGATGAGCTGGAAGATTCCCTGTTGACAACTGGATTCTAGGTAGTTTGTTGTCTCGTTGAAGCTGGTTAATGTGCTGGCTGGGTTGCAAATGCTTTCTTTCTTGATGACATTTTCTACTTAGTTATTTGCTGGTGTCCAGCAGGTTGGGAAACAAGAGGGAAACAAGATTTTTTGTGTCTTAAATAATTTTTGCTATTAAAATTCTCACTCAGCATGTCCTCTTCTTGTCATGTTGAGAAAACCTTGTACAATTATCAAGCATTTGGGTGTAGGCAATAAAATAAAATAAAATAAAAGCATTTTTGTACTATCTCACACTGTTAGCTCCTGAGGGATACTCTCATAACAATGAGGAGGGAAACATAAATTAGGCTCTAACTACAGCTGACTAAATAATAGCCAGAGTTTTTTGTCAAGTAAGTTGTTCAATTAATATTTTTGCCGTCTTCAGCAGGAAGAAATTAGTTGACCAACATAGTTACTTTTTTTTTCTGCTATTAAAGCAACTTTGATAAATATGGTCTCCTTTGTCTGGAGTGACTGGCTGGCACAGCCTTCGTATTCTTTTCTTTTAACCACTTCCTTAAATTACAGTTTTCCTAAATGGCTTATATGTCTTCTTTTCAAAGAGACATTTACAAGTCAGAGGAAAAGAATCACCCAGACCAGTTTCCAGACCCTTGTAATGAGCAAGGCTTATTCCAGGGCAGTTTTATTTCCTCTTCTTTTGACCCATCTCTCCTATCAGGGATGTACCTGTGCCTTGTCTCTGTTTCTCCATACAGGTAGACCTGTCTGCTCCTCCTGGAGCCCCCTGACTTGAGGGGGATGCGGGGTGTGTGTGAGAAGATGCATCTGCCCCTGCAGACAGGGCCTGTATTTGAAAAGCTATTTCAGTAGTGACCTTTTCTTCTCTGCCACGGTAGAGCCTCCAGCCAGCTATCAGTGCTCTGGGAACAGCAAAAGCCACATGCACTAAAATTGAGGTCAGTCAGCACAGACATGTAGCAGCATACATTGAAAAAAGTAGCTGCAAGTCAAACACTATAGGATAACTGGGTAAGAATAGGATTGTCTGGTGGATATGGGGAGGCTCAAGTCTGCTATATCCATTGCTGTTCATGGTCTTTTTAAGTGCAAGCTTTTTTTAAAAAAACAACGAAGTGTAACATCAGCTGTCCGTTAAACCGGGGACATTTCAGCCCCTGTTTATCTCTGAAATTCCTTGGATTATCTTCATCACTGACACTATTAACTTGTCCTGCCTTCAAACAACTGCAAATCAGAGCATTTCCACAGACCTAATTCCTCTGGATATTTCATTATCCAAATGAGCCAGACTGTGTGAAGTGGATTTTTGTTCCCTGGATTCATGGGATTAGCCAGGAGGATGTGTATTGTGTGGAGTTAGGAGAAAAAGGCATTTTAAGCCTTTGCAAACAAGCAACACTTTCAACTCAAGTCATTTCAGTTTTACCCCCACTTTCATAGCAGATCCAAGCAGACACTTGCAACAACTGTAACATTACAAAGTGAAAATGCAGATTTTCCATGCAGAAAACTTTTCTGTAGCAGAACAAGGATGCCAGGTTAAACCACACATGACACTTAAAAGTATTTCTTCCTCCATGTTGTTACAGAGTTGACCTGATCCCGGAGTTTCCCCCTGACACCAGTGGAATTCAATGGCAAAATTCCCACATACTGGCCAGGATGAGACTCTTGAAACCAAAACCTCTCAATTGCTGCAGTATTCCCACTGAATCTGAGGACTGCTCACATGCATCAAGGTTTGTTTAATGGAGTACATTAAAGGACTACTATGTGTGCTCAACAAATTGCAGGATCAGCGTGCCTGCCAAATGACTAATGTAGGATTGCAGCTGCTTGACTTGGCCAAATTTAGAACGTACCGAGAAAGGTTGCTATGAAATGGTGATTCTGCCCTTGGGGAGTCTTCGGGTTCTGACTCACAGGCAGCAGTGGATTAATATCGAGTGGCTGAAGGGGTTCCTGTCCCCTGCCATATGCGCCGGCCAGCCGAGGGGGCTGCCTCCCCACGGGAAGGTACCGCCACCAGCCCACGGGCAGCTCCCACCCTGCTTACTGGGCTGAGAGAGACTGAAATTTGGTATAATTTCAGACTGAAGTTTGTGACTGTTTTGTTTTCCTGTTGAGCTCCTCCAGGATGGCTGATTTGTTTGCAGTTCAGGGGGAGGAAAAATCAAGTTAGCTTAAACCTAAAACAGAAATTTTCATGGATAGTACACTTAAAATCCTAAAACAGGGACATCTATAGGTCTGTGGACTTTTTTTACTTAAAAAAAACCCAAAAACAAAATGGAAGGATATTTTGGAACAAAGTCTCCTATTTTAATTAGGAAAAAGAAAAATATTCATGATAAAATGTTGCTGTGAACAGTTAGAGTTTGGGTTTTTTTAAACCTTTCCTGGTCTATAAGCAACTTGTTAAAAGCAAAATGTCTTCATAAACTATACTGTTGTTGTCAGGTGCACATTTATGCAAAAAAAAGAGAATCAGCCAACTAAATGAAATAAAAACTCCTTTTATTCTTTATTCTAAAGTAAAAACAATGCCAAAGAGCATTTTGATGTTCCTCCTGTGACAAGTCCCTTGATGCAGTTGCAAGCTTAACTACTTAACTTCTAGCATTAGGTATACATGTAAACGTAGTGACATTATGTAGTTAAATTCCAGCATGGAAATACAAAGTTAAATTTTTGTCTACTACTTTATCAATGATGACTTGAAATCTTTGCTCAAATCCTAGATGGATTTTGCTTGATACTTGCAGTGAATACTGTGTGTCCAGGCTGTAACCTGAAAATGAAATTACTTTATATTAAAGAAATAAGCAGTCTAATTACAGTTTGCTTATAGAATATTTGCAAATAGAAAAAAAACCCCAAAAACCTAAAATCAGGAATTAGGCTGTTAGCTATGACTACACCAAGGACTTTTGTTTGCATGTTTCCCTGCAGGGCGGGGAGAGGCAGGAGAACTTGAAAAGCATAGAAGCCTGATCAGAGGTTCATGAAAAACGCAAAGCCTTGAGTTTTATGGATTTTGGATTGAATTCATACCTATGGATTAATGGCAAAATATTATTTTTGTATCACAACCATTTTTTGTAAAATTTCATTTTGTGCTTATCTAGTATAGAAGAGAGTAACTGAAAAGTTTTTGAGTTTAATTCCATTCGGATGTTGGTAAATTTTGTCTCCTGACAGTTGCAATTCTGAGTGTTTGCATGCTCTGCATGAAATTGGCCATTTTACAAAAGACTTATACAAATCCTAGAATTCCTGGCTTGCAAATGGACTGGAATGAATTATGACCTTTTCCATAATAGCGTGTCATCCTAGTTGTTGTGTATAAAATTAACTAAAACCCTGAGTACAGGAAAATGCCTTCAGCCAACCCTTTTCTGCTACTAGGCTCTTTCTAAGATATAATATTGAGTTAACTGTTTCAGCTCCTTGAACTTCCAAGAAATGTAGTGGCTGGCAAAGACCATCAGATTCTCTGATTAATACAGAGAACAGATTCTCTAATTCACAAAGCCTTGGCTTTATGAAACCAAGATTCTTTTGTTTTAGAAAAACAATAGGAAGGCTTCCTTTTTTTTCTTCTTTTTTTTTTTTTTAATTTTTAGTGGATAGATTCTCCTGGGCTAAGCAGCATGATGCCTGTGCAGTTACATCATGGTCAGCAAAGCCCAACAAAG
>JAAGAY010004170.1:22775-81750 GCA_011801015.1 Ardeotis arabs | reverse complement strand
TGTATGTACGTACACAGATTTAATCCACTTGATTTTTTTTTTTTTTTAATTACCTCAGTAAGATGTTTCAGGACAGCCTCCATTGTCAAGAGTAGGATCCAAAATTGAGGATTTCTTACTTGCAGCTTTTAATGGCCCGCTAGAGTTCCTGGACTTGCCTCTCAGTATTACTGACATGCCAAGTGCCAAACATGACCAGGGAGGGGGAGGTACTTGCATTTGGCTCACAGTTGGTTTTGCACTGGAGTACTGTGTAACCTCTGTGTAGAGGTGGTCAAAGAAGGAAAAACTCTTTGATTTTCTTTTTCTGGGAATTAGGCTCCTGGATACTATTACATCAAAGATTTTACAAGTAAATAATTAGTCACTGTTGTGCTGGTTCCCAGTGGCTCACGGTCTGTTTGTCGGAGTCTGCAGTCTCTGCCGTGGACTGTGGTGACGGTGGATAGGAACCAAGGTTAAGGGTAGTTGATGAGAACTCCTTGTTACCCTGTAATAGCACCTCCTTTTGCAATACAAAAATATCTTGTAGAGCAGGTTTGAGGCTTGGTCCCTTTTCCTGTTAGTCATAGTTTTCCTCCACCACAGACAGTGACAGGGCAAAAATTGTTCTGTGGACTTTTTCTTTGGGATTTTAAAATCTTCTTTTTAAAAGTGACCATTGATTAATTGAATTAAAAAATGTCATAAGTAAAGAAGAATCTACTAATTGCCTTCATCAAGAAAATACACTACAGTGATTCAGTAAAAATAACTGGTTAGTAAAGTCTGTGCTGAAGATGTTGAAACGAGAATTTGAACTGTCTTGCGGAATAGTAAGCATATTATTTAAGATGAAATATAAAGCTATTAGACAGTAAGAAGGGATGTTATCAAGACGCTAAGTGTTGTGGTGTGGGTTTTTTTTTTAAATCAACGATAAACTTCTAGATCTATTTAATTTATGCAGATATTTTTAGTTTTTCTGGTAAATAATCTTAGCACAACAAAAACAAGCTTTAAACTGAATATGTCATACAAATCTTAAGGAAGTTCATCATGTTTTGGGAACAAGCATGAAAGCTTTCATCTAAAAAGTTGAAAATGTGTTTGCAGCTTTCTCAAGATAGATGGAAAATAATTTGAATTCTACAAAATGTCACCTAGGCACTTCAGCCACTCTTCAGAGAACACTTTCTGTGTGTATTTTTTCAGCTTTTAAAAGAATAAATATGCTATAATTAGCTAGGTAAAATAAGACAAATATTTTAAAACTTCTTATTGGTACGAAGTTCATCTTGATAACTCAGGTTTCTGGGGCTGGGAACAGTGATTTCTTTGTCCTCACACATGCTTGGTTTTTATAGGACAGTCAAAACAGCCGTCGTCACATCCTTCCAAGCAGCAGATGCACATCTAAATGGTTTGTTGCAGTAGCTGGAGCTCTGCTTAGACTTGTTTGAAATCTCCTTGATTATCATTCTGATGTTCACCAGCGATGGATATTTTAGGCTTTACTGTGTGAAATTACATCAGGCAATTTCTCCTATCCTCATGGTCTGGGATGCAGACCCTCCCTCATCTCCCCATGCCAAAATATATTAGCAATGAGTTTCTTTGGAACTTATTTACGGTACTCCAGGGTTGACTAACTTGCTCATGCTGTGTTACATGACAGCTTGCCTTTTTTTTTTTTTTTTTTTTTTTTTTTTTTTTTTTTTTTTAAGGACTCCTGCTTGTGTGAAGCAGCTGTGGTTCCATGGCAGAATCCACGCAGCCCGAGCGCGTCGTGGGGCGAGATGGGCCTTCGGGGTTTGTAGAGATGTTGGAATGGCAGTTCCTTTGGAAGGAACACAGGGACAAGGGGTAGTTATTACAGTTTGCCTTGTCTGAAGTGTTCGGTGGCATCTGTGAGGCTGGGCAGCACTGACTGGAGGGTTACTCACGTCGTTTCGAGCTCACATCCTTGCTCGCTGATCTTGCAGCATGGCAGGGAGCTGAGGGGGCACATACTGCCACAGAAACGAGTTCCTTTTTCTGTCTGCAAGCTGGCTGCCTTGGACTGCAGGATGGGTGAGAGCCCACTCCCACCGCAGTGAAGCGGGTTATGTTGCTGGGAATGGAAACTCGTCACCTGTTTTGTCAAACTGTTTTCTGGTGGATTGCTGTCCTGGGATTGTGCTAGAAATAGAGATGGTTTTTCAGACAGTGGGGTTACCTGATGAATGTTGACAGCATACTTTAACTACAGTTTGTTTAATGGCAGGAGTGCTAATTTTCTTTTGGTGTGATAACTGGAAGATTTTTGGGAGTATGAAGCTAGGGAAGCACCTGTGTCAGGAAGAGGTGCCATGTCAGAATTTGGCAGGTCAGGGTTTTACTCCTTCCCAGGGCGTGACCCAGTGTTTTGGGAAACCCTCAGCTGTTAACTGACTAGATCATCTTTTTATCGTACAAAACACAGGTTTACAACTTAGCAGCTGTGGAAGGTTGTTGGCATTTGTGTTAGGAAGGCTGGTGGGACAACGATGGTGTCTCCAGTGCAGTCTGAGTGGCAGCATTGGCAGAAGCTGTGTTCTGCTGTGCACACGCGTGTGCAGCCGGGTAGTGACTCCCTTTGCTGTTAGGGCTGCCAAAGATTTAGCTGTGTGAGAATGTATCCTCAGTTTGTCAAAACAGAGCCGTTTCATACTAAAATGTAACACCCCAGCTGCCTGTTTGGGGGTGTATCTTTCAGAAAACATCATATGATTTAGTAGATGGCTGAGGAAAAATGTAGTATTCTGCTGAGATGTGTGTTCATTTGTTTGTTAATCTACTTATTTATTTTAAAATGTAGCTACCATTATATCTGAAATACTGTAAGCCACTTGTGCCTTGGAATGGAGACTTAGAAAGGGGATTTTTCTTACAGTAATGGCTGTGGAAACGCACCTGAACTTAAATCCTTGTAACACAGGAGCTCATATGTGATTAACAGAAGTTGCTGGAGCGTAGTAGCCAAAGTGGAGAATTTCCCTATGTGCTGTGTGAATCTCCTGCATCTCTTGGTGCCGGCAGTGTTGCATGCTATCTGAGTGACTATGAATGCGTCAGCCTACAGTATGGGTGACTGAAATGACTTTGCCAGAAATCGCTTTTTGCAGATGCTTTGGATGGGCTGAAGCTTTCCTGTCTCTCAGAGGGTATTTACTCTTTGTAACAGCACAAGGAACGGAGTAATCTGAGATGAATGGGGAGAAGACAATACACTAGGCGGGCAGAGGTAGGCTGGGACAAGCAGCTAAGTGATCCTTAAGAGGGGAGAGAGGATCTAACTGGGAATGGGGAAGACAGGTGTGCTGGGACCAGCTGATGAGCGGTTTTTGAGAGAAGGTAGGCCAGGAAGTTCCAACACAAGGCAGTAGAGACTGAGGAGTGTAAGAGAATGAATGTAAGAGTAATGGATTGGGAAACTATGCAATTGGAGTCCCAATACTGGCCACAGTGAGGTTAGAGAAGAGCTAGTGTGTGGCCAGAGAACAGGACAGACTGGGCAAGGATCCCAGAGACAAACTGGCTGCCAGCAGGGAGAGAGCCTGGATGGAGTAACTCGGACTGGCTGGGAATAGGATGTGACTGTGTAAAGGGAGAGAATGGGGTGAGGTGACAGAAACTGGGGAAGGAACAGGTCTGGGATGACGGCAGAGAAGAGGCGGGATGCGTAGGAATTACAAATCACACGCAGAGGAATGCAGCCAAGAACCTGTCCTGGAGTGTACTGCCGCGCAGAGCGTGGAGTGGGGCTCGGGGTTCAGGAGCGGTGCTGTTCTGCTGCTGTCAGCAAACGTAAGTGAAGCCCACTGGTGGGACCTCTCCATTGCCCGCTGCAGGGTGATGCTCTGTTCTGCACGTTACTTGGTCAGCTGGGAAGCTCTGCATTGTGATGTAATAGAGAGCCTGTGCTTCTGGAGTTATTTTCATGCTTTTTTGAATCTGGTGAATTGCTTATAATCCAAGAAGCAACACTGAGTCTGCAAAATCAAGCATCCAAAGGCTAGAATATCCTGCAACTGAATATCTTGCGCTCCAGCAAATTGCAGGTTTATTTCTTCTTCACAGAACCACTGCTTTATTTAGTGTGAAGAGTGCAGCTGCTCTGATGGTGCAGTACATGCACCACCATTCGCTGCATCTGTGCCGCCTCCTTTGCTGCAGTGGTTGTTCTCGGGGCAGGGAATTGGGGAACGACAAAGGTTTCATGGTTAATACCACTGAATGCTCTTCCAAAGACCATCTTTTCTTACTGTCTCTGGTACTGTTCCTAAGGGATACTGTGTAAACCACTGCAACCACTGGTTTTTGGTGGGAATTGTAATTGCTGCTTCTGTATTTCTGATAATCAAGGTAAAACTCTAGGGCTTGGTTTGCAGAAGTATGGAGCGTTCACAGCTTCATCTGTTCTGAGTGGAAACTGGGCTTTGACAACAAACTGTTTCATAAAGCTAGATAGGTTGAAAAGGAGGTGCTTGAATTGGTGCCAGAGTTAATTAACACTTTTGGTCTTAGTTCTTTGCCCCCATTCTAACCTGTAAAATGGGGATATTACTACCTCGTCATTTCTAAGGCCGTTTGTGAAGATAAACTTCACAAAGTTTATTTTATTAATTTGATATTCCAGGGATGCATACCAGGGAGCTGGACCCCTCCATGAAACGTATGTTTAATAATAGGTTTTGAATAGCGCACAATAAATAAAGCCTAGAGACATTTCCAAACTGCTCATTAGCTGAGTGTCAGGAATGAATGAGAAAAGGGTCTTTTGACTTAAAGAAAGAAAACAGAACTGAAAACTGCGCGCGCGCACACACTCTCAAGGGGGAGAAATTGTTGTGGCTTTAATTCTGAGGTTTTTCTTAGGCATATATTTATGTCCAAATAGTTGACATCATGATTGTGGAAAAAGCATTTTTAAAGTAGTCTTTTCTGCATCTTTGTGTATTTTCTCTTTTGTGATACTGATTTATCATGATCTATAAATGCAAATTGTAAAATCTGGAATCTGATTATTTTGGGTTTCAGCAGTATCTCTCTTGTGCTTTTTTCTTTCCTTTTTTTTTTTTTTTTTTTTTCCATGACTGCTAGATTTAATTTAAAGAACAAAAAGACCCACTGCCTGCCCCCGGACCTCCCTGACGCCACACTTTAACTCATAGTCTTTTTCTTTAGCATATGGTTATAGTTTGGCACCTTGCTGAAGCTACATAATTGATAAACCTTAAAAGCTTCAAAATGCCTTTTCCCCAATTTTTTTTTTTTTTTTTTTCCACATTCTGCATCACCTTTACTCTTAGCTTTTTTGTGTATTCATTTCTGAAAAGGTTTTAAAAAGAGTGTAGCTTGAAGAAGCGTATAGTATGTTAGGATACTGTAACACAGTATGTGCTAATTACAGATCAAAGCTAAATTATTTTAATGTGCTTTTTCCTAAAGGAGAAACCTGGGGCTTTGAACTTGTCAGGCTGATTTTTGCCACTAACCTTTTTTTAAAGCTACTGAAAATCTTTCTTAAACTTTTTTTTTTTTTACAGCCTGTAATTAAAAACCAGTGCATCCTTATTCAACTTTGTGTGTATATGCTAGCAGTGTAGCAGGTAAAAAAGAGGGGCTGGGTGTTATCAGGGGAGACAGCCACTCTGCAGATGGAGCCGTGAAGTCCTAATAGGAAAAGCGAAGGCGTCGAGCCCTGTCAAGGTAGGAGAGCTGGCTCTGGTCAGCGTTTGCTCCCTGTATGTCTGTGGTACTGGGGTGCCTGACAGGTGCTTGTCTTGTCTGAAGTGCCTCGCAAACGATACTTGGAGATCATTTTTAGTTGTTCACACAGTTCTTGAGAAATTTGCTGTGTCAGTGTTTGTGCTATATGAATAACTTGCTGAGAATGGAGAAGATTTTGAATTTGTTATCCTTATTAATAGTAAAAAGAAGAAAAAAAATTAAGATGGTAGCCTCTGTATTTACTGTGTTATCCTACTGCTTTTTATTAGGAAGCAGAGTTAATGATTCAAGCATGAGTTTCACCTCTTCATGGTGTACTAGTTTTCCCAAGGGGATTTGTTGGAGAGAGATGCATGTAAACAAATACCGTTGAATTTAAACGTGTGCCTGTGTGTTTTAAGAAGCCCTGCTCAGTGGTAACAGCAGAGACAATGAAAATGATGCAGTATTGGAAATCTTACTTCAGTGACTCTGCGAGTAGATCTGATTTCAGTCGGTGACCTTTATCTCCGAACACTCTGTTCTCGCTTTCCTGCGTGAGCAAAAATGTTAGGTGAAGCAGAGCGGGTGGACTACTCAACAAGGAAAAATGCAATGAATCCTTGGAAAGGCAGTTGGATCAAATCCATATACGTAAAGTAACTTTCTTCAGAGCTTTCTAAGGGATCTGAGTTTAATCAGGAGTCTTATTAACAGTCTGATTAATAGATTATTAGCATGAAAGAAGAAAATTTTTTTTGAAAAAAATGTTTCATTCTACTAATTTATCCTTCTGATGCTAGTAGGTACTTTTGTCTGTTAGTTTTTGCACTATGTCATAGTCTTTTCTTGCTATTGATGAGATAAAGTTACTTGTATGCTCAAACCACTGATAGAGGAAGACTTTTTTGTTTTGTTTTGTTTTTTTTTTTTTAAAGACTGCATTTTGTTTTGTGGATTCTGGAAGGGAAAATTATAAATGTATGGCATCTTCAGTAACTGGAGATGTAAACAACTGTAAAGAAAAGTTGGGAAAAGAAGCAGGTAAATATTCTTTTAATTTATTATTAGTCCTTTTATTGGCCAATACTTGTTCAGTTGGTAGCTGCCAAATAGTTTAGGGTTTTCTGTATTTGTTCTATTTTTACAACTAAGAGACAGCTGCTACTCTTGAAATGGAGGCATATTTGATCACCTCACGATCAAATTGGATGAATGAATCAGGATGCGGTGGGAAGTTCTATTTTTGTTCTGCACGGAAAGCAAGGAAAAATGGCAGGAAACTTACCACGGTCTGAGGAGATGGGCAACTGGATTCATGAATGAACAGAGCCAGATGAAACTCCTGGGACACTGCTTTCCTGCTAGAATTGTGTAGCCTTTTAAACAAAAAGCAAGATTTAGGTAGAAACTTCATTTCTGTATCCGTGAGCCTGTGATCTTGATTCTGAAGTGTGGAGATGTTGAGCTCCATCTTCACTGGTCTGGCTTTTTGACGCTGTGCACCCTTGCCAGTTCTGGTTCGTTTTTGTTGTATTCACAGAGTGAGAACTTCTGCTCATGCTTCCCTAGTTTCCTGTTACAGGTGCCTGACCTCCTCTTTCTGCTCTCTGTCTAGAAAAAGACTCCCAAAGACTGTTAAAAAAGACTCCCAAAGAAACACAGGCAGAAGTGGCCAAGAACTTCATTATGTGTTACTCAGAAGTTCCTTGTAATAATCCTTTCTGCATCACTTTCCTCTTGATAAAGTTCAGATTTCTTCCCACAAATACCCAGTTGTTGAATCATTGTGTTTGATAAATCTATGCAATAAAATGTTACAAAAACATACAGGTTTTGTTTTAAGCCAGAAGTGAATTAATGAAAACAGACAGATGCGATGAAGATCCCTGTCAAAATGGGAAAGAAAGAAAAAAGGAATCTATTCAAAGCAAGGAAATGACCATTCTCATCTTACTTTACCCCTAAATTTTAGCTTTCAGAAGGCACCTCTAGCCTAGAGCATGCACAGCAAAAAATTCAGATGTGTTCTTGTGGGCTCGTTTGACAATTTCACAAGATTTTTTTTTTTTAATAATGACTCTGCAAAATTGTTTAGATGATCAGTTTGCCATCTTTCTGCAAGAGGTGTTCATAAACCTCATGCTTTCTAGAGGCAATTTGCTTCTTAAACACTCATTGTTTAAATCATTTTATTCCTATTTTTTTCCTATTTGGTGAGGTCTAAACCAGGCTAAATCATACCTTGAAATTCTGAATAATAACTGAATGCTGTGGTTACTGAGATGTAGGCAGTCGTATCTGAAATCTCCACTTGTATTGAAACCATCTGTGCTCACTGTTCTTCACTCATCTGCAGGAAATCCTTAGTTTTCTTGTAAAAGCCAAACACCATCCTGCGTATTTCCTTTAATATTCTCTGACCTGTTCTTGTTAAGCCTAGATAAGGCTATTTGCTAATTGCTGTCACTTTTACTTTTGGAATTTGACCTTTAAAGCATCACCTTTAGAAACTCAGTATAGTTGAATTCCATGCTTTTACATTGACTTTAAACTTTTTTCCCTTTATGTCTTTTACTTAATTTTTTTTTTTATGCGTCTGAGAAACTGAATGGCGTATGCTGTTTTGGTGCAGGGCAGCTATATTTAACTTTACCAGGGTGGAAACATTTGGAGAATATTTAGTTTTTCTTTTAGCAATTCATTAGAGAAAACCAGGAGAGTGCTGTTTTCCCATAATGAAACTGCTCAGTCATTCTGTAAAAAGGGATGAGAAGACAAACTGATAGTATGGCCTGCCTACCTTAAAGCTCTTTAAGGCATTTGAGTAGCGAATTTATGACCACAAAAATTTCTGGTTGCATTAAGTGACTGAATTGCAGTTTTATCTGTCCTGACATTGTGAAAACACTTAAAAGTAGAATTGTGGAATGGTTTGGGTTGGAAGGGACCTTCAAAGCCCATCCAGTCCAACCCCCCTGCCAGGAGCAGGGACATCTCCAACCAGATCAGGTTGCTCAGAGCCCCGGCCAACCTGGCCTGGAATGTTTCCAGGGATGGGGCATCCACCGCCTCTCTGGGCAACCTGGGACACTGCTCCACCACCCTCAGGGTAAAAAAATTTTTCTTGATGTCTAATCTGAATCTACCTTCTTCTGTTTTGAAACCATTACCCCTTGTCCTGTGACAACAGGCCCTGCTGAAGAGTCTCTCCCCACCTTTCCTGCAGCCCCCTTTAGGCACGGGAGGCCGCTCTAAGGTCTCCCCGGAGCCTCCTCTTCTCCAGGCTGTACAGCTCCAGCTCTCTCAGCCTGGCCTCACAGCAGAGCTGCTCCAGCCCTCTGAGCATCTTCATGGCCTCCTCTGGACCTTCTCCAACAGGTCCATGTCCTTCTGATGTTGGGGGCTCCAGGGCTGGACGCAGTGCTGCAGGTGAGGTCTCACCAGAACAGAGGGGTGGAATCCCCTTCCTCGAGCTGCCGGCCTAGTTTTTTGGTGATTCCATTCTCAAAGACAGAGATGGAAATTTCATGGGATATGGCTTTTGGAACAAATAATTATATTGCTGGGTATTCCCTGTTTACCTGATAAAACACTAGTTTGCGCCACTACCCTAATTTTTAACACGTATGCACAAGTAGTTCTCTTTTCACCTCGATTTAACTATATTGAGACTGATCTTTCACCTCAGGCAGGATTGTGGGGTTTTTAGTGTCACACCACAGAAGGGCAGTGCCCTGAGGGACATCCGGACTGTCCTTTGAGCCTCAGAGAGGTGGAAGAAGCCAAACAGTGAAACGTGGAAGCTGAGAGTACTTTAGCAAGCGGCATGTCGGGCTGTGTTTCTCCGAGGTGGAATTTGGACAGGCAATAGCAACTTGTATACAATGGGAAATAGCCGTAATACGTTAACTTGATCAGGTGGGCCTTAGGGTGCTTGAGACATGACAGCGCTAGGCCGTGAATTAATTTGTGTAACTGTTTGTGGTGCTGTAATAGAGGTTAAGAATTATTTTTTGGCATCGTGTCTTCTGTGTTTTGGCCTCCC
Organism: Ardeotis arabs; assembly: GCA_011801015.1. Classification (NCBI taxonomy): domain Eukaryota; kingdom Metazoa; phylum Chordata; class Aves; order Otidiformes; family Otididae; genus Ardeotis; species Ardeotis arabs. Next base: position 71,990 of record JAAGAY010004170.1, on the reverse strand, counting down.
TGTAGGAAGGGGCCAAAACCCAGAACTGTTAGAACTGCATTTTGCGTTGCGGACTATTTTAAAATGGAAGAGAGAGAAAAGGATCCTGCTTTGAATACAGCTGAAGTGTTGCTGTATGAATTTAATTACACTGTTAGGCATAAAATAGGTTTGGCCATGTTTTCCATCGACTTCTATTTCTTGTTAGAAGGTAAGGTTCTAAACAGGAGTGGGATTCCTTTTCCGCACTGACTTTTCGTGGAATTAACCCTGCCTGCTGGACTGTTTCCTAGAAACACACAACTTGTTTCAAGAGTTAGTTTTGCAACGTCAATCTTTTTCGGTCTTGGAAGCTTTTCATCACTGTTTTGGCTGTTGGTGGACAACAGACCAAGAAAACCCTGAGCGTATGTATTTTGATGGAAGAGGATAGTGTAACTAATTACTATAGAAAATAATGGTCAGTGAGTTTACTTTAAAGATACTGAATTCTTTTTAAACCTGGAAATGCAAAAATGGTGCCTATTGCTTTTCTTTCAGTTTAACTGTTCTTAGCAAATCTAGCAGCTCTCTTGCATCCTCTTTAGGTAAATTCTACAGGGTTAATAACACTATTGATGCTTTTGGGAAGAGTAGTTGTTGTTATAACGCAAAATTAATAATTTCTTCAGTAGAATGAGACTACATCTTAAAAACTTGCTATATTGCATGCTTGCACTGTAAGAACCAAAGCTGATTTTGTAGTGTACCATCAGCTACAGTGTTATAGACAACAAACGAATAAAATTTTAAAAGAATAATTGTACATAAATACGTTGAAAGTACACTAGTGTAGTTTACATCAGAATGGAACTCTGTGATGGAAAATTTTCCCATTTCAGACGTTTTATGAATGGTGTTTCATCACTGCTTGTGCTTAGATTTGAGTTAAAGAAATAATAATTTGGAATGTTTAAATAAAGTACCTAGTTATGATAATTTCAGAATGCATTTTAAATCAAGGAGCTGTGCTTTCATGTGCGCACACTTACATGTATTGTGTATTTGTTTTTAAATGAAAAGAAACCTGGTCTCCATCTTCCTGTTGACATCAAACAATCCTCTGATATGCAAATCCAGCTATTGGGAGAAGAGATACACAGGGTTTGTTTTGGATTCAGTCCAAGACGGAGAGAAAATTATATTTAAAGAAGTAATTTATATGCTTTGCCTCGTTTAAATGAGAATGCATTTTGAAATAATCCCTATAACTAAAACCATTTTGGTGAAATGTTGCGATCCTTTGTACGACTGATGCGTTTTGCGATAGCTAGTTTAAAAACATCTTCTTGTACTCCTGCATCTCTCTGTAATGTGTAGATGCAGCTGTCAACTTCTCAGTGGTACGTTTTCACGTAATATATGAAAATATTTTTCCTGATTAATCGATGTTTGTTATATGAACTTTCTTAGGGTGTGTGTGAGCGTGAAGAGTGTGTGTACACACGCTGTTAAAATACATCAAAATACTTCATTTTCCATCTAAATTTTTGCTAGTGTTAATGTTGTTCATGGATTTTCTTTGTGTGTTTGACTTTAAAATCTGTCAAAATATGAATTCTTTTGAGAGACTAAATGGGCAACAGTTTTTCAGTCTTCATACCTTTAGCTGCAAAACGTATAATGATCCAGCTCGCACGTTTCAGCATTGGCTGCCTTCCAGGCTTTCAGTATGTATTTCTGGAGGACTGTGTTCCTCCAGTCCCTGAATATAATATTTGAAGGAGATGTGTGTAGCAGACCGTAATTATGTTTCACGTGAGCTTTAACAGGCCATTGAACTGTTACCAGCGGTGGGTAATGGTTGTTTATACAGCATGGAAAATATTTGAGCAGGAATTAGATCACTCTGAAATTTTCAGTTCCTTTAGTTTCATCTATTGCAGAAGTTTAAGACTAATCTGATTGACTCTTCTTCCGTGCTCTTTGTTTGTGATTATGTGTCACTGCTATTTCTTTTTTCTTCTATTTAGACAATGAGGGTATGGAAATCGATGTTGGTGTAATTTGGGAAGTTCTGCAGCACATACCTTTATATCTGACCTTTGTTTGTTCTGTGACCACTTACTCCATGCTAGATTATTCTGACCACATTAATTCTGTTCTTAGGATTGCAAAACACCATGTAAATCCCTTTTTGAGGAGAGCAGTTTTATTTCATTAATGTCATAGATTTAAACGCATACATTGATGATACATGTATTAATACTTGAGGGAAAAGCTTTCTTTGTCAAGAAATTTTGTTAAACCTTGCTCAATAGGTTATGAGCTTCTTGTATTTCATTTTAAAGAAAGGATTTTCTGTATTTTCTTTTTTGTCTATCATTTAATGCAAGTTTTAATGTTCAGTGTCCATCCTTTTTCCTTCAAGCATTTTAAGAAACAGAAGAGGTTGATTCCTGAAAGAACAGTTTGGAAGTACTTTGTTCAGCTTTGCAGTGCCTTGGAACATATGCATTCTCGTCGCGTTATGCATAGAGGTAATACAGGATCAAAGATGATTTGTCTTCACTGAACCTTTTGCTGTCTGAGGATAAAGCTGGTTCAATGCAGATGACACCAAATAAAGTTGCAATGGAATCAGTTTTGACAGCTGACACAATGTACGTTTCTGTGATGTTTAAGAAGTAACTGAAAAGTGTGGGCGAAGTTTGTGGTTGTGTAGATGTTGTGGTGGGCGTTGTTTGCAACGATGACTGGTGGTACCAAGTTTTCCAAACAGGTGATAGTTCTGTAGTGGAGACCCTGCCACTGCCGCCTCTTTGCTTGCTTGTATTTTTTGTCCTATTCTTACTCTTCTGTATTTGCCTGTTGCCTCTCCCAAATGTTGTTACCTGCATTCCTGCACAGCTATCCATCCATTCTTTTCACCTCTTGCACCTTTTTTTTCTCCTTATGTAAGTGTTTTCCCCTCTGCCATGCCTTCTGGTGCTGTATAGGCCCTTCTCCCACTCTCTCGTTTACTGGTTTATGTGCAGCTGTGAGCATTCTCTCCCTTTCTCTGCTCCTCTCCACCATTTCCAATCCCCACATCAAGTGCTGTGTACCAACCGCCCTCGTGGTTGCCAACTGTCCCTGTCAGGTACTAAATCTTTCAGCTGTCTTAAACCTCTGTACTGCGGTCTCTCCTCCCTGTGTTGTCTTCGTTTTACCTTACAACTCTGAGTCAAAGAAAACAGATCCCAGTGTAGCTGCTTCTCAGATGTAGAGTTTTATTTTTCCCTTGGAAATTCCTCTGGCTGTGAGTTGCAAGCTGTATGTGGGCTGTCTCTCTGGGTTCAGGTGAAATTACATGTCTTAGGTTGGTGACTTCCTTCTGCTGGGATGCAAACAGCTGCCTGGAAGCAAAAGTCCCTCAATCTCTGCTGAGCTTTGTGCTTTGTAGCTGGAGATGTTGCACCCTTTGAAAGATCAACTTAAATGCCCCTGCAAATGGCTTTCCCTTGTGATTCTTTTTTTTTTTTTTTTTTTTAATTACCTGACACATTTTTACAAATAATCTGCAAGTGCAAATTATATAAAAGGAAGGACATAAAATTACTGATTTTTTTTTTTTCCATGGGGCATAGATATCTTCCTTTTAATGCTTTTATGACTAAACTAGTTTATTTCAATATATTCTAGCTCAAAACCAAAATGTATTTAAATCCCTTAAACTGAAATACTGCCTTCAAAGCTTCTGACACACCCGTGGAGAATCTAACAGTTCATGGTTACACACCAAACCCAACGACAATTAAAGCTATTTTTGAGTTGAGCTGCTGTCCGTGTTGGATTCTTGCACAAAGGGTGACCCAAACTCCTGAAAACTAGGTCAGATAACACAATTGTTTCTGTCTTCCTCTAAAGCTTATAAGGTTTTGTAACTTTTTATTGGAAACCTGGAAATGCCAGTGTTTGGAGGGTTTTTAACCATTGCTCTTACTGAACGCATATCTTAGGCAAGCTGTAGTCCTCTCTTACCAAAGTTAAGTGATTTTTCTTTGAGTTTGGAGCCACAGCGCGTTGCTTTTGAGCGGAGAAAGAGCTAAGCGCGCTTGCCAGACAACTATCAGGTCAGTTTATTTGGGAGACTAACAGGATAGGTGCCTTGTTAAAGATCATAAAACAAAAAATCTTTGCTGTTGTCTCTAAAGGATTGGATTAAAACATAAACTGATTATTACTTGTGAAAAATAACTGTCTGGGGTATACATCGTTATTTTTCTTTGTTTCTACTTGATTAGCCCAGTTCCACTGACGAGCTCAAATAACCATTCTCCTGAGTAAAACGTGCTGCTTTTTTTGTAATGCCTGCTATTAAAGAGAGTCAGTTACCTATATCAAACAAGTAACATCATGCCACTGTGGGTAATGTGATCGGCAAAAGTGATGAAAAATATGTTTTACAGTTCTTGAAAACATTTTTGGTCTGTTACTTCAGAAATAATGAGAGGTTTTTGAGTTTTGATGGAAGTCCTTATTTATATTCCTTATATAAATTAGTAATAAACTGGGTTTAGTATGTGGGTGTTTGGGTGTGGGGTGGGTGTGGAAGCTTTTTGGTTTGGTTTTCATTGTTGTTTGCTTGCTTGTTTTGTTTTTTTTTTTTTTGTGGGTTTTTTTTTTTTTAATATACCCAATTTTTTGCTTGAGCAATGTTTGTACTATTAATAGTTAATTTAAAATTTTGAATCCCAGACTCACGCTTTCTAAACACCACAGTCAAATTTTGTTAATATGAGCTGTAAATAAAATCCTATTTGGTCTATTGTTAACAGAGAGGCAGCTTTTCTTGCAACCTCATTATAACTTTTTTTTTTTTAATATTTTATTAGATATAAAGCCAGCGAATGTCTTCATCACTGCTACAGGGGTAGTAAAACTTGGAGACCTTGGACTTGGTCGATTTTTCAGCTCCAAAACCACAGCTGCGCATTCTTTAGGTAAGCTTTCACTGAGGTACAGGTGTTGGGGGGGTGGTTTTTTTTTTTTTTTTTCTTTTTTCTCTCCACATGGTGGAAATACTGTGCCTGCTCACGAGGAGGAAGAAAAAGGTTTCGGTCCAGCTAAAGCTTTTATTTAATAATAAAGAAAAAAAAAAAGTCAGCACCATGGACAAATACAGAAAAGTATTTGAGGTGTCACTTTCAGTAGTACGGCTCGTAGATTTGTTTTCCCTCTGCTTTGTTTGAATCATTTAAAGTACATTCCTGGCTCAAAACAAGTCTTCATGACAACTGTATTTTCTAGAAATGCTAGGAGAAAAATAAGATGAATAATATGGATGCATTTTTTAAAATTCATTTGAACTTTAGTCAGTGTTGGAAAGAGTCTCGTAATTCAGTGTGCACTGCTGACATGTTGGTGATGTGCTTTGAAAGGGCTAACAGAGGAGCTTCCCTGTTTTAAGATGGAGTTTCTCACTATAAGCTAAATAAGTTGAGGAGAGATCAGTATTAGGCTTTAGGAACTGTAAAGACTTTAAAAAAACAAAACAAAAAACCCATACCAAAACAAACAACAAAAACGCCAGAAAACTTATTTTTATGAGAATAGAAAAAAAATTTTTGAAATGCTCTATTTATTTTTTGCTTTTACATAAAAAAAAAAAACATTGTATTATCTTTTTCTAAACAAAATTTTAATATAATTTGCATCTTTTAAGTAGCATGTGGAAACTAGGATGATTAAGAAGCCTTTAAAGAAGAAAAAGTAAAAATTTGGCAGATATTTTCAGTTTCAAATGTAGAGAATGGACAAAAGACAGATTCTAAGGGGATCTCTCTAAAAGAGAAAAGCTTTGTAAAACAGAGCAGCATCTGCTTTAAAGAAAAATGTAACAGTGTTTATAGTATGGTTATGTAGCTTTTTTTTCATTAGGAAAAAATGTCTTTTCCCCCGCTGAAGTTGCTGTGTTTAGTGGTTGCTGAATTCAAGCCTGTTCACTTACAAAGAGCGTGAAATGAACTTGTAGCCCCCTCGAGAGCAGGGCCAGCGATGGCAGCAGCCAGAATCGTCCCCCGCTCCTTACACAGGGGGCAGGCAGAGCACCTGACTGACCCCTGAATACAGAGAGGTAAAACCAATTCAAATGCTGCTCAGTGAGAATTTTTAACAAGTGACAGTGACAATTCTGTAATTAGGCATTTGGATATTTTTATATGTTTGACAAGAGTGCATGATAAGGAAGATAATACCTGTGAAAGCCAAGAATGGTTAAGTAATACTTAAAACTCTCTATCTTAGGCCCATGGGAGGAGACACAGAGAATTGTGTTGGCTCAGATGCTGATGTTTTTAATTAGACTATGAAATTTTGGACTTCTTAATTAAAATATGCTGTATTTATCCTCCCCTCTTAATTTAACTTTATTCAGATAGTCCCAGTTATCTGTATAGTGTGAAAAAAGAGAGAGGATTGATGTTTGTGCCACATTTGGGGCATGGGTGATGCTTGTGTAAACAGCCCAAAAAAACTATTTGAGAAAGGATTGTATCAACAATTTCATTACTTCCCTGTCTTCTGGCAAGCCTTTGTTCACTCTTTTGTTTCTTCTTGCTTTTATCATGTTTGGTGCGTACCGATACTGGTACGGTTAAAACCATGAGTAACTGCTCGTAAGACTGAGGTGAAACTCAGACAAGGATGTGCAGTCTTGCAGTAATAAAAAAAAAAAGGAGAGAGAAAGAGACAGAGGAGGAGCAGTGAGACAGGACTGGAATAACCCTGAAGGTCTGATACCGTTGCATGGCACAGTGTGTTATGTAAAATTGCTGCTGTTCACGCTGCCATCCTCCCAGCAGCTCTGTGCAGATCTTGTCCTAGCTCGGTCCTGCCGCTGTCTGTGAGCGAGGAAGGATGTAAATGAGCAGTGAGAAGAGGGAGCTGCTCCTGGGCTGTGTTTGCAGGAAGCTGTAAATCCACATCTGTGGGTGGGAAGCGCACAAGGACGGCAGAAGTCACTTGTGAGGGTGGGAGAGCCAGACTTGTGTTCTGAGGCAGAAGTCAGGAAGTTAAAGAGGAACAAGCTGCCGCAACCCTGGGTTATTTCGGCTCGTTGCAGGGGAGTGGTCGCAAAGGAGCTGAAGACGGAGCTAGAGTTAAAAACAGTGTAAAACCCCTAAGCCCTTTAAAGCTCGTCTCTTACAAATACAAGAGTCATCCAGAGAGCGGGGGATAGGGGGATGGAAGCTTTGTTTCTAACATTGAGTACTGTGTTTTGCTAGAGGAGCTGTTATTTTTTATTTTCTTTTTTCCCCAATCTCCTCTTCTCCCATTTCCCTCTTAATCATGACCTGATGTCAGAATTCAGCCTAGGAAAAAGGTTTTGTTTGGCTGTTAACTTAGGCTGCGGTGGAGACAGCGACACTTCGATTTATCATGTCACTAGCAGAGACCGCTTTTTAAAATTAATTTCCTCATGCAGTTTCTGATGCTGGTTTCCCTGAAATTTCTTTCAAAGTTGTATCTTTTTATGATTCCCTAAACCTTTGGTGCACAAAACCCAGTGAATTACAAACATATTATGTGTAGCAATTTATACTTGTTTACAGGCTTTATAAAATTTTCAGTAGCAAACCTAGATTCAGGCTTTCAGAGATAAAGAAATGTACTAAAATTTTCATTAGCTACAGCTTCTAACTGCTAATTATGAATAATACTGGTTTAATTAGAATACTTGCTGATGGTGCATTTGAAACGAAAATACAGTGCTGGACAGCGTTTGTTTGTGTTATTAACTCTTTCTATACAGCTTATCCAAACAGGACAGCTTTCTGTTGTGGCACATCTATACCTTTACGAAAATAGAAAATCTTTCTTCCAAAAATGCAGAGGAAATGGAGGCGTTGGGTATTGCTGATTTGATACAAACGTGACAAAATTTCTTTGTTTCAGAATACGTTATATTACAAAGGGGAAGATGATCCAAGAAAGGCTTCTTATCCTTTCCCTATGACTGTGGTTTTGTTTGTTTTGTTTTTGTTTTTTTTTTTTTAATGGCTGAATGCCAGGCCTTATGCTCTTTGAAATGACAATTCTGAGGCCAGCTCATGGAAATGTGCATTTTTTAATCGTTGTTAGCCATTCGGTGGCTTTAAGGATAGTCCATATTTTATTATTTCAATTACCAAGGAAAAAAAATTACAAAATAAAACAAAACTTCAGTTCTCCAGTGTAGCTGTGCTGGAGGGCTGCACAGTACCCTGTCCAGGCAGACACTGCTGCCATGGTGTAAATGCTTTCTTGAAGGGCAGAGGAGCAGATCTGCAAGCAAAGGATCATCCGTATTGAATTCTGGTGTTTCTTCTGTGGTTTGACAACTTCTGTCACTTCCATGGCGCTCCTGTCCCCAGCACAGAGCTACATTACGAGGGGTTTGACTGTAAACTCCCACAGGTTGTGGGGGAGGGATAAAATACCTTGTAAAAATGTCTGCAGATACTCTAATTTCCTCTTAGATATCAATCCCTAACCAAGCAGAGGGTGTCAAGGCCGGTGCTGAGGTGGTGGGCGACTGGAATAAGCTCCGCTCTCGTGGACCCTCAGTGTGCAGGAAGGGCAGCAAGCAAACCTGCAGCTGGTTTGTCGCAGTCGTCAAAGAAGCTGTATTAAACCAGCTCTTATTTCATGTACAAAAACCTGCGGTCTCTTACAGTAATCTGGAAGCTGAAGGTGAATTATTGTGCTGTTACAGTGCTACACTATAAAATAACCGAAGATATTTATAGATTGATTTCTGCAGTTAGACTGTTAGCATAAAGTAGGCTGAGTTGCAGAATTATTTTGGATAAGCGCAGTATTTTAGGTCCTGTATCTGTGGTTGTGGACAAGCCTATGACTTAAAAATCTCCTACACCTGTATTAATATAAGTAAGGAAAAAAAAAAAAGTTATGGAGAATTTGTCATGTCAGTGGTTGGTTGCCCTCGCTGTTCCATAACTGCAGCTTATTTGTAACTTAGTTTGTCTGTCTTCAGCATCTTGTTAAGTACTTGCAGGTTGAATTGAACTCTATTATAAAATTCCTGTGATCTCATAGACACTAAGTCGTTCATAAACTGTGTCTTTCGATTACTTAAATAAATTGATTTTTTTAAAATTTTTTTTAACTGAAGTCTTGGAATTTGAAAATCGGAAGAGTTACTAAAGTGACTTTAGCCTCTTTTCTGAACTTGAATAGTTATCTATTCCAGTGCGTGGAGTGTTGGTGATAATTAATATGGCCTTTTAAAAAACTAGTCTATTAAACATCTTCTGAATCAGCCATTACGTTGTTTTGTGTAAGCAGTATAAACATTTACCAGGCAGATTTTTCTCCAGGCTTAAAAATGCTTGATAGTACATAGAGCTACTTAGGATATTTCATTCAGCTCCTCGATGCGTTGTCGGTTTTCAGGTGAACTCCCCTGTACCTCACCTGCAGTGTGAGTTATGCATTTATGCAGGTAGTAAGATGGACTGTTTATTTTGTAAGTCCCTTCTTTATAATAGTTTCTTTGCCTCTGGTCCTTCAGATCCAGCTCCCTGCCCCTGGTAGCCACCGCTGCCATTATGTCGTTGCGTCTCCCAATAGCAGAAAGCTTGCGTAAGGAACAACGCTGTCTGGATCTGCGGCATCTTGAAAGGGAGGGAGCTCCAGAGCGGCGGCAGGTTCTGAGGAAGCAGTTTATTTGACCCAGGCTATTTTCAAGGAGATGCTCATAACCTGCAGGTCTGAACAGTAGATGTGCAGATGCAACAAACAGAATGCTGAAGTTACAGATTTTCTTCTTAAAAGACCAGGCACCTTAATGTGTTACATCTTTGTCTTGTATTATCCCGCATCCATTGTGATGCTGTATTTGACTTAACGGGAAAAATAATGATCCAGGAAGGAAACATAGCATATAGTTGCTTACCAGCCGGTACAGAGATTGTTCGCAGTTTTAAAGAATCGTTGCAATGCCTTCAGTAGTTCCTGAATGTCAGAGTAATGAATCTTTTGTGTCATGTTCTCTTAAAAACAGTTTACAAATAGTGATGATGTCTAGATCTTCAGGTTGTTTTTGTGATTCAATGACTAGCGTAACTGTAATTTCAATTCCTTTCACTTGTTGGTCATCAGGGGCTTCAGGCTGTGTTGCAGCTAAGGCATTACACCAGGCTAAACACTGTAAAATGATAGCATTTGTTCTTTCTTTCCACGATCATCAATCTCTCACAGTCATATCAGACCCCTAACGTATCAGCAGGCTTCCCAAAGCTACTGGTTAAAATTACCTTTGCTTTTGGTAAACTATGAACCTTCAAACCTCTGTGTTTTCAGGTGCCCCCTGTGGATTCTTTGAAGCCTTTCTGGCACATTACTCACTGCCAGCCAGTTGCTTGGTGTCTCAGAGCAGCAAAGGCAGAGCTGCTGTAACCAGCTAAGAGCCAGATTACTGTGAAACTTGTTTTTTTGTTGTTAGATGCGTTCTGCCAACAAAGCATCACAATATACCGAAGCAGTGTGTTGATTAATGGATGTGAAATACGGCTGAAAGTTTTCAGAGGTGTCCAAGCTCCCAAGTCCTTGGGATGTGAAAAACAAAAACAAACAAACAAACAAAACCCAAAATAGTCAAGGAGGCAGTACTACAGTAAGGATAACAAAAATGTGAAAGCTATGTCATGCCAAATGTTGTTTAATTACAGTTTCCAATTTCAAGATAGCTGTTGTTAAACACCCATTACAATACTGCTGTTGATATATTGGAATAGCAGGGTTGCTTCTGGGTATTCTGGGAGCTGTTTTGGTGTTGCAGTCCACCCGTCTGCATGCCCGTTATTTCACGGGGAACAGACCGTCCCTCTTGACCCCTCCTGTTGCAGGTGAATACAAGCATCCCATGAGAGGAAGTGGTTTTCACAGTTCTCCGTCACTTTGAGTTGCCTTTCCCCAGCATTTCTCCTTTCAAGCTCTTGATCTTCTCCAGTCTCAGTTCAGAGCTGTGGTGGCTCTTCGGGCCGGCGCTGAGTGAGCCTCTGGGGAGAGGGGCTACGGCCTTGAAATATTTAGGGGGCCAAATCCGTGGTAGGGTGCAATATGTGACCTCTGTCCTTGCATATCTGTTGGACCTGGGAGAAGGTGGTACTGGGTTTCCTAGTCTGAGCTGGGCCCTTCAAGCAGGAAAGTAGAACTTTTTTTTTTTTTCTTTTTAATTTCTTTTCTTTTTCCTCCATAAGAAAGTATCACATAGTTGGAGATGTCAGCATTTGTAAAAGGTACATTGTCAAAGCAAAACCCTGAACTTTTGGACATGATTAGATTAAAATTATCAATCTGATTAATTATTTGATGTTTCAGATTTGGAATTACTTACGTATTCACTATATCTCTGTTTCCAGTATTCGTACAGAGATGAATTCTGGATAGATGAGGGTATTTCAGAGGTGTAGAAGCGATACGAGATCTTAGTGTTAAATAAAATAGTGCGAGGTTCATACTCTAATTTTTGTAGTTTGCAGGGAGAGTTCTGATTTTAATCTCTGGCTGCGTTGCAAGATGTTTAGTTTCAAAATATCATTCGCTTGTATTGAATTGACAGAGTTCAGTTGGTTTTGATCATCGGGATTCAGTGCTGAAGAAAACATTCCCCACAAAGTTGAAGTAAAAACCTACATAGATCTGTGACTCTTTGCTGTTAGGCAGTTGTTTTGAGGGGATACAGAGAGAAAGTTCAGAAAGAATGCACCAGAATTGTCACTACTGTTATTTTTTTTTTTTTAACATTTTTGTTAATCTGTCGCATATGAACCCATCACTCAGATATTTTTATTTTTTAAATGGCTTTTTTTTTTTTTTTAGAGAGCTGAAACATCTTGCAGAATTTCTCTCTTCCAAGTAACTTGTGACACAAATGGGTAGGGTCTGATTAAAATCAAGAGGGGAGTTGTCCTGGAGTCTTCAATGTAAATTTGCTCTGGGGCAGCCCTGGTAAATGCCGCTTTTCAAGAGCAGAGGTCTCCGGAGCCCACAGCTCTGAGGCGGGATTAAGCTCGGGCAGCCCCAGATTTGGGAACTGCAGAGCCCTCGCGGAGGCTAGTCCTGCGGCAGACAGCCGAGCCGCTCCTCGGAGCCTTGGCTGCTGCTGGGCTCGCGGGTTTTCCTGCCTTCCTCTTTGGGAAGATCCTGGAGTTCAGGCCCAGTTTTAGTTTCAGATAGTCAAACTAAATTGCGTTCATTAGCTTCAAAAGCAGCTTTTTCAGGTTTGTATATTCTCAAAAGAGAGAACAGACGTCTCATTAAAAAAAAATTAAAAATCCAAGTGTTGGAAGAGAATTTCTAGCTGTTGTTATTTCTAGCCACAGCGATAACAGTTTGGAAAGGAGCAGGGATGTGTGTCTGTAGTATGTTCGCTTGGTTCTCTTCAGAAGGAAATAATTACTTTTGAGCTTCTTTAAAAGCAAAAATTGCAAGTATTCTACAACTGGATAGTTCTGGTAATTAGATATCAGTAGTGAAAATAAAGCTGCATGGGATGAAATGGATATTTAATTCATGTGTATCTCTGTCATAAGTATGAATTGAAATTATATGTGTAGCAAAATGAGAAACATAGAAGATGAAAACAAATGTTTTTCAGCCAGGAAAACTGTACTTTTACTGCTCTATAACAGCAGAAATTTTCATTCAAAAATACTTGTGTATTTGTTGCAGTTGGTACACCTTATTATATGTCTCCGGAGAGAATACACGAAAACGGTTACAACTTCAAATCTGACATCTGGTCTCTGGGCTGTCTGCTGTATGAGGTAATATCGATACTCACGGTGAACTCCGGCGCGCTCGCCACCCCCTGCCCCCTCCAGATCCATTACCTAATGGTTTAGGATCTATTTCTGTGTTTTTGTTGTTTAAAAAAGTGTTGTGGAGAAGCTACTTGTGTGTCTGTCTGCAATATTAGCAATGAAAACTCTTGTGCAACTTCAGCGTATGAAATAACTCCAGACTCTTGACTTTTACTGGGCTTGTCACAAAGATTTTACAGCAATTTATTTTAAGACTGGACATAACTGAAATATTAATCAATGAATAACAGCAAGCACGTGTAAAATTGTTCTAGGTGGTTTAATGGTCTAGGCTGATTATATGATTTTGGTAATTTTGAGAAACAGGAGGGACTGACTTGAGTATGTAACTAACGCTTTCAAAAAGTGCGATAATTATTTTAATGCGAGTTTAATTTCTTTAGCATTATTTAAAACATTGTTTTAAAACAATTTAAAAAATAGGTTACTAGGTACTTATTAGTACTAGCTTGGATTAACTTTCATGATCATGACTTCTACGCAAACACATGTAACTTTTCTCCTCTTTCTTCTCCTCCAATTGCTTAAACTATAATTATCGGTTAGTTTCTGTATTAATATGATTGGTAGGTGACACGTCATCTTAAATAATGTTATAGTCTGAGAAACTAAAGGTATAATGCAAATTGAACTTGAGGCGAATGAAGGGGTGAAGAACAGGTAGGTTTCTCAGACAACTACGTCTTCCAAGTTCTTTGTTGATCAAAAAACTAAACACTTGTGTGGAAGGATGCTGGGAAAAAACCTCTTTCCATCAGCAATGGCAACGAAGCCTTTCTAGTTGTGTTCCATACAAAAACTAATATATTCGACTCAATTTTCATTTACTTGCAAGCCTCCTGCCGCAGTGAGTCAGCAGAAGGCGTTTAACACGTGTTCAACAGGATCGGCACCCGCTGTTATCTCAGGATTTTGTACAAACCATTGTCAGCCTGTTGAAGTTGCATGTTACTGGATTGACTCCGGTAATACTGGTTTACTTTCTATCACGACCATGTTGCTTGAAACATTAAAAGGACAAATAGCTGTACTGGAGTTCTGCACGGTTCCCAGATCTGTGAATCGCTGGTGCTTCTAAATCTTTACAACAGTTCCCGGGAATGAAGTCCAGTACCTGAGAGCAAGGTATTTAGAAGTTTAGATCCTGAACGGAAACTGAATCCCGTATTGGGAGTCCTGAGTCCGGACCATGGCACTGCCATCGATTTCACTGCTGCGCTTCCCACACGTGCGCAAGCAGGAGCATAAAGATAGCAGAGAGTCGATGACGGTTTTTCAGTATTACTACTTCTTTTTCCTTCCTTGGTTTTCCTGGGGATTTTTTAAATTTGGAAACAAACAAACAAAATCCTTGAATAATTAATTATTACATAAAATAAACATGGATAATTTTTTTCTATGTCATAGGAAATAAAATTACTAGATGGAAATCAATAGCACTTTTCTAAAGAATATTTTTTTTTTTAAGCTTGCTGCTTTGATCCTGGTACAGTATATTAAACGCCTACGTGAATATTAGATTTTTCTTTGATCTGCTAAGTAATTTCAAAATAGCAAAATATTTTAATTCCATTGATTAACTCAGCATCTTTAAATACCATTCGCTTTGTATTTATTTTAGAAGTTTTACCAGGATGGTATTTAAGTTGATACGGTGCTGTGTTCAGGTTTTTTCCTTTATTGTAAGAATAAAGTAATTATTAAGATACTTACTGTTGATATATAGCTACAGTACATGACAGAGTCTTCAACTATAGCTTTTAATTTTTTTTAAGAGATGCATTTAGCTCATTTAGTTAATTTTACAACATCCTAGATGTTTGTGGTGGGTTTTTTAGTTGGGTTTTTTTTTTGTTATTTTTCTTGATTATTGAGATTTTGAAATTTTAGGTAAACTCAAAATACTTGCTTATCATTTTTTTTTGTTTTATTTTCATTACTTGAAAGCAGTTACCTAAGGTTCTTCTAGACATGGGTGGACTAATGCGTGACATTTTTATTGTCCATGCAGTTTTGCACTGAGTATCTTTGTGAGATGCCCATTGCCTGTGTTTTAGCATTTTTTTTTATTACATTGATTTCACGTTGATACGTGCTCATATGTGCTCTGGACTCTCTCCAGCTTAATTGGAGAAAAGCTGTGGCATGTTTATCGCTTCTCAATAAATGCTTAATTGGTGCTAAACTCTTCAGTTATGTTTTAATTTAGAGCAATTTGCTATAATATACGTTGGTTTTAAATGTGATTATTTATAATCTATATTAGAGTCTATTATTCAAGGCTAATTGTGACCAGTAAGATTTTAAAAACTCTATTTTAAAGTCTGATTTTTTTAGAGCCCCAGGTATTTCTGAAACCTCAAAAACACTGCCACTGGAGTTTTAATTGATATGCAACAAAGTAGACTTTACTAATTAAAATCAAGATGCTGTGCTTTTGCTACATGGACCTTTACATGGAAAAGTAGGTTTTACACATTTCCTTTTATTGTTCAGCGTAGCAATTGCATCCTTACAGGGTTGTAGGTTGGTGGCTTACAGTTCAAAAAAAAAAAAAAGGCGGGGGGGGAGAAAAAAAAAAATGAGAGAGAACGAGCTGCCACCAGCCCCGAAGACAGACAGTGGGCTTTCGTCCCTCGGACACCCCCGGAATACTAATCAGGAAAGTCAGACCCTGGAGGTCAGGGAGCAAGTCAATCATTCCAGCGATCG
This sequence comes from Ardeotis arabs, assembly GCA_011801015.1. Lineage (NCBI taxonomy): Eukaryota > Metazoa > Chordata > Aves > Otidiformes > Otididae > Ardeotis > Ardeotis arabs. The sequence continues at coordinate 56,448 of JAAGAY010004170.1, read as the reverse complement.
TCTCAGTGTGGAGGATCAAATTAGCCTGAAAAATTCAGCTGCTGGGAGGAGAGGGCGAGCAGCTGTCAGGGGCAGCAGCGAGATGCACTAATGAACCAGATGAATAGTGCAAAAGCTTGAAAATAAAAACAGGACAGTTGACATTTTTCATCTGTCAAAGCAGGAGATGCATGAAAATATAGTATTCCTGTTTTAACTCCTTGGGGGACATGGAGAATTTTTTTAACACTCTGCAGCATTCAGACAAAAGTACTTTTTAATGAACACCTAGAGGATGAAAATTAGTATCTGCATTTATTTAGAATTTCTGCATGCGTATAGATCCTGCAGTTGATTTTTCTTTTTTTTTTTGTTTTTTTTTTTTCCTTTTCTTTTTTTGGTCTTTAGCTTGCATTTTTAACGTTCTTTTTAAGGTAAGAGACCATGTCGTGTAGATCCAAAAATTAACATTATTTTGGTAATGCAGGATTTTTGGGAGGAGTGCAGGGTGGAACTGTGGTATTTGCTTTGGGAGCTTTACAATTATTTATTCTTACTCGAAGGTAATGTGGAAAAGTATGGAACTACTTGAGAGCATTTTTATCAGATATAAAGTAAACGTGAGAGAATTTTGGTAATTTTCTTGATATATTTTCCCCCAGCGTTATCGGTGCTTAGATGTGAAGGAGTTAAACTGCGCTCTGGAAGACCACAAGACAGATGAGAGCCATTTTCAGCTTGTCCTGTCCCTGCTGAAGCTCACTGAGTAGCACAGCATGGACTAGCGTGTTTCACACGCGCTCTGCCTGTCTGGGGAATGTACACATTGTCCTTCCAAAATCAAACTTATTAGCACATGGAGAAAAGGGTGACTGACTTTGGGGCAGCACCGCGCTCAAAGCAGCCTTCGTGCTGCTGCGGTTCAAAGACTTAGGCGGCTTTGAACAGAATGGAGCGGGTTTTAAATGAATTTTTAAATTTGTAATCCTGCTGGCCGTAGCATTTGTTTCCACCTTAAGTGTCAGGTTGTAACATTGTCTGGAAATAAAACGTTCGTTTACTAATGCTGGTTTTAAGCTGATTATTCACTTAAGCTCTCCAACAGATATTCTTATTTTTGTATTACAGTTGTAAATTATGGTCTGCACTTCTGATGATGTCTTGAGATTTTTCTTTTTTCAAAGAACATATACTGAATTACAAAGATTTTGGGTTATGGATGTTGCTTTAAAAAAAAATAACTTTATTGAAGTCTAGTGTGATAGGTATGGAAGGTTACAAAATCTACTACTGTTATCCAGCATGTTCACCATAGAGTATACTGTTTTCAAATAATTAATATGTTTTTTTCCAAAAGATCTTCAGAGGAAAATTACATTGTGGGTTTGGGGTTTTTTTAATCTCCCTTGCGGTGCAGGGACCCCCCGTGTTCACAGCAGTATTGGAAAGTACTCGATTTTTCCTCATGATCTATTAATAAATCTGTGACGGTGTAGGATTCAAAAATTGCAATGTAAGCATTGGGACAGGTACGAATGCATGATGTAGCACAGGTACACGCACTGGTTCCAGTAATAGTTTTGGAACTTCTGTCTTTAGCACTGTGACACTTGTAAGCAGGGAATCAAAAGTCGTTATAAATCACTTTGGATTCATTACTATTACAAATGTTAAGACTGACCAAGTTTACCTAAAAACACACAAGAAAACCGTGTACTTTGTTTCAACAGATGGCTGCACTGCAGAGTCCCTTTTACGGCGACAAGATGAACTTGTACTCCCTGTGCAAGAAGATAGAGCAGTGTGACTACCCACCTCTCCCTTCAGACCACTACTCAGAGGAAGTAAGTGCTTCTCCTTCTCCTGGGCAGCATCCTCACTTTGTGGCAGCTGGCACGCTTCCAGGGCGGCCCACCAGCTCACCTGACCTGACGTTATTTGCAGGTTATGCCCCTATATGCTTGCTTGTTGAACTCGCTCCAGTGTTCCTGTCAAAACAAGTCTCTGATAGGATTGTAAATTTGGGGGATGAATGGTGGAAACCTCGTACTGTTAGCTTCTTAATTTCTTGAGCTCTCTTGCAAATATGCCAGAATGCTTTCCCAGAATGCACACCGGTATGTTCTCCATGCCAGAGTGGGACGGAGTCTCACGCCTACCGCGTGCTTTTCTAAAAGCACAGTATACCAGTTCATGTTACGTGGTAAATTAGTACACCAGCCTTGTTTCTCCAGGGGCTTGCGTAAAAATAGATAAAGCGTAGCTCAGTAGTAAAAATGAATTGTTTAGTTCCCATTTGTCTGCATTATAAAACTGCGATGTGCCATCCGATACAATTGAACAGCAGTTCTGCAGGAAAGAGTGGCTCTTGACAACACTAATAGTAAATTTTGGAGAAATATAGACACACACAATAAAATTGAATTGGAACAATATAGTCATGCATATCACAGCAGTGTTTTATTTTTTTAAGCTGATGGGTAACTTCTTTGCTGTCATTAATACATTTAAGGGGGAGTACTTGCTTTTTTAAGCCCTAAAATGAAAAGAAACTAAATAAATATTTTTCTTAGTGCAAGTAACAGAATGAAAAAGTATAAATGCTTGCTGTTAATGCTCTGAGATGCCAGTTTTGAAATACTTTCCCACTTTGAAAAGAGCAGGGCGAACTGATAGGAGCTGTAAACCAAAGAACCCATATTAGTAACCAGTTTAATTGAATGCAACCTCCATGAATTAAAGATTACCTCGAAAACGCAAATAAACACGAGCACTGAAATACTTTTAATAAACATAAAGCGTTGTGCAATTTCACTTACAGAGTAGGGGTTGTAGTCTGAACTTTAAATTTTTTTTACATTCAAAGGCAGTGATTGGACTAGTAATAAAAGATTACTGCCCAGTATTTTGTGTTGTTTTGTGTTTATAGTGACAATTTTTCCCCTTCTGTGGAAAAAAAAGGACTTAAAAAGATAATTCAGTGACGTTGCAAAGGATGAAATAATGATCTGTTGTGTAATTTATGCACTATACCTCTTCATGGGTTTTGCAATTAGTCATTTTACCTGGGCCCTTTTTAATTGTTATTTATTGTAGACCATAAATACGGCAATTCGTATAACCAACTTCAGAACTGGAGGCCTGGAAATACAGTAGGGTGTGAACAATAATGCAAAATGATAGCAAGAATGTCAGGGGCCGTTCTTTGTTGTGTCATTCATGCTGTCTTCCTTTTTCCATGAAGCGCATGAATATTTCACATATCTGCATCCTCATCCTCTATTCTTCTTGACTAATTTTCAGACTGTCTGCATTTGCATTTCACATGGTAGCTGATTAGGAGATGCCGAGCGCGGCAGCGAAGCCTCAGCAGGCGGTTTCCATGGTGACCTTCAGCAGGATTTTAATGATGATACCGCTAGTGGTTCGTTGAAGTTGGCCTGCCTGCGGGGCTACTTCACTGCGGCGAAGTGGGAAGTTGGATCTGCGGATTCCCAGCCAAGGGGCAAATATCAAAGGCTGGCCCAGATAGAAGGTCTTGGAGTTTGGATGGGGAGAGAGGTTCCACCTTTTGCTTACCTCTGTCTGCTTTCTTGTGTTGAAAACAGATGCAAAGCACAACATGTTATGTTTTCTTTATTTCAAAGCAGACATGTACTTCTGCACCTTGGATAAACCAGTTATTTGCAAAATACACGTACATGATTTTAAAACTTAATGAGAGAATTGGAGCTATAAGCATGAAGACAGGTATGAAAATGGTTACTTAAAAGAAGTAATCAACTATGGAGACTCTACTGGGAACATTTTTTAATGTTCTGATACGTAGACTTGTGTTTTGCTAAGGTGCATGGAAAAATGGATATGTTTATTAATTATTGCATAAAAATATACCTTTGCTTGTATGAAGAAAACACTCTGCTGGCCTAAACTGTAAAAATAAAAAAAAAACCAAACCAGCATTATCTTATTATTAGGATACTGTCCTAAATATTTCACTTGTACTAGAAATTTAGATAACAAATTTGGAACCAAGTTGGAAGCACACTCAGTGAGCAGCAAAGGTCAGGGATCACTGAACAGTAAAACCCACTTCATATTTTATAACAAAGAATTTTCTGAAAGAAAAATCTTACCGAGCATCGATCTCTGCATCCTCTGGTACAGGAGCATAAATACTTTCAGTACAAAATACAAGACAGATGCTTTTTAGAGAAACTTTTTGTAAGTCAATTTTAATGAGTTTTAAGATGTGACAGTTTTAAAGCTCTCTATAAGACTGACCTTTTAGTAAAGCATCACATCCATGTCGTCGGAGAATAATGTGACAGAAGGGTGCACCTTAAGATAGATGGACAGATGGATAATTTTTTAAAAAAAACTTTGATGAGAAGTCCTAATAGTCTAAGATGCATTTTCACAAACTATTGCTCCAGCAGTAGAGTCATAAGCCAAGATTTAAAAATGTGTAACAACTTTGGATGTCTCAATTTTTGAATATTCCTAAAGAACGCCTGGTATTCGGGACGAGTACTCAGCACTTACTGAAAGCTGTTCTGCTTTAGGGAATTCAGAGCTGGGGCTCCGTGCCACCCGTGGTCAATGCTCTTAAAATCCTGTCAGCCAACATTATATCATGTTGTGTTCATGATAGATGAAGTTTTTCAGTCTCCCTTCGGATTGAGGTGCGCTTCTGAAGTCCGTAGCCAACCTTCTACCCAGATGTGAAGGCTGAATGAGCCAGCAGGTCTAGAACGGTAGTGTTAGCTGCCAGCAGAAGGGCTTGAGAACCACACTGAGAAAGGACTTCAAGAAGGTCTCCTATTCAAAGTAAGAAGAGAAATTTACGTGGTTTTTTTTTCCCCCGTCCAAAATTACTTCCATGAAAAGTTATCTTTTTCAGCTGGCTAACAATGTAAAGTACTTGCCTGTCATAGTTTTGTCGTTCTCTCAGCTCTTCCTGACTTGAGTGAACATTATTTATTTCGTAGCTGAAAAACCTGCTGAAGGTAAAGAAACTGTCCCGCTGCTCCGGTGTCAGGTTAAGCTCCAGGCTAAAGACAGTCACTCTGCTTAAGCGCACAGAGGAGGTTAAGAACAATAAGCAGGTGAAGAAGTTTGCAGCTCGAGGATGCAACAGGCACTCCCTCCAGCGTAGTCGTAAGTCCGCTCCGCCCGTTGGCCAGTCTGTGCCAGATAATGAAAAATTACTCTAGCTCTAATGATAGTCTGATTTCAGAATCCCAGTGCCTCTTCCTATGGTATTGTCGGGCTCTTCTGCTACACCGGAAATTTTATTAATACTAGAGGGGTTGACAAATGGGTTTCAGGTGTATTGAAAGGGATATTCCTGTAGGAGTTACAGGAATAGTGCTGTTAATTGAGTGTTGGCATCCAGCGTGGTCCCAGTTTCAGTCCTGAAGGGCTGTCTTCCTGTGTGACTGTTTTCATCCTGTACAGCAAAATCAACTCCTGCCTTACAACTGAGATTCTGGGCTGCGAAGAGGGAAGGAGATTTTACAGTAACAGCAATGACCAACGTTTAAATGTTAAGACTCGTAGCGAAAAGAGATTGATGACTTGGTGGTTTATTTTAGTAGTGAAGGTTTGGCATTAATTGAGCTCACTCCTCGCGCTATGTTGGGAAGAGAATTTCTGAGCAAACTGATTCAGTGACCGTCCCTGACTACGAACGTATTCTTGTAGATCCTTTCTTGCGTCCAAACTAGAGTTGCCATCTGTGATTTTGGTTAGAGTGAGAAATGAGAAGCTGCAAAAAGCTACCAGTCAAGAGACACGCGGGTGAATGGATTTGGCGTGTGCACTTACGGGGATTAATAGGACCTAACACCTTACACGTACCTTGGAGTAATGATGCGGTTTTGATACAGTAGTCGTCTTGACAATCTTGTTGAAGCTTTGAATGGTAATATACTGTAACAAGTAACAAAGCAACTCTTCAGGAAGTCTTCCTGTTTAATGATTTAGAAACAGTTTGAGTTTATAATTGATTTTTAGATGACAAAGTTCAATTTAGACAACAAAATCAGAGTTACCCACGGCCAGGATTGAAAAGACATGGAGTAGTCTACTGGAGGGAGATAAGGCTTCTCATGCTTTTCAGAGGTAAATTTCTGGAAGATCTGCTTCTGCTGTTCTGCCTACAGTGAACTTACTGATACACAGCTGGTCAAAAGAGGAGGAAGAATATTCTGTTTCCCCTCTGATAGCTTTATAGGTTTCTTGTCCTTCAAGATCGTAGTTACTAAGAGTTTATTTACTCTGTGCAGTTCTACTGAACAGATGGAAGTCTTCACAGAGAAAGAAAAATATATACCTGCAAGATTTGATGTTGCATTCTCCAGAATACACATGTGTTCTCTTTACAAAATATTTACTTATTTGAGTCTAACTTCAGGCTTGGGGTTTGGGGATGTTCTTCAGTCTTCCCTGTTTTCCGGTTGGGCTGTCTGAGGTGTTGAAGAGCAAGCTGCTCATCTCTGCTAAAACACTGTGCCTGTTGCTTACGCTGTGTCCCACCTGCTGCTTCTCCGGGAGATCGTTTTGCCTTGCATGTTTGTATTACGTGTTGGCAATTATTATTTCTTACAGTAGTTCATGATTTCCAGCATTCTGTTCTCTAAATGACTGGGAGTTGTTACAGGCTAATAGTTTTTCCTGTCAGTGGTACTGTGTTTTATTTATTGGCTGCCAGAAGCGATACGATGGCTTTTATAACTCCATTAGTCAAAATATACTTAGCGTATTTAAGATTCAAATAGCAAGTCTGTTACAGATTATTTTGATTTAATGTTTCTTTTTGAGCCAGCAATCTGACCACTATCTTCGGAATTAATGATCTCATTTTTAAACATTAAACTCTTCTTGCTAGAGGAGGGATGTCTGGTCACATAGTTCTTGCGGTGTTAAATATGAAAGACCTGTACGTTATATACGATGTACAATGTTTCTGCAGGGGCTAATGGACAGAGTGTTAAGTAGTGATGTGCAATGTTTATTACTTAACTTCCAAACTTCCTATTCCTGGGCATTTAAATGAATCTTCTGAAAAGTGAAAGGACTATAATTATAATTTAAAATCCATCTTCGTCTTTTTATAAAAAGCAGGAAGGAAGCTCTCTGATGGCAGATTTTTATATGCTATCTGTGTTAGTTTTGAATCATCATACTGATAAAGTCGCTCTGTGTTAGTTGAAATAATTACAGATTTTTTTCAATAATTTCAGTAATCATACCTAATGGTACTGGGAGGGGAGACTGAACCAAATTTTCTATATTGCTATAGAAGAGTGCGTGGCAAGGTGTTTTGTTGCTGTAAGGAGATCCAGGAGAGTTTGGCAAAGCTACCAAAAAGCATAAAGGAAGAGCTGCAGAGTTGGTGAAGTTGCTTTTGCAAAGGATGGCGAACATTTTATAAGTCATCGTGAAGCAGGTGTATTCCATGTTGCAAAATGCTTAGGAGATGCACAGAATTTTAAATAGGTGTCCCATCAGGTTATCCAGACAGTATATTAAGTTCTAGTGTCATAAATGTTTTTAGGCATATCAAGGGAGGAAGAAAAACCTGCAACTCTTCTGCTGGTTTGTGAAAGCACAGAGAAGTGTCCGAGTGGTGTGGGAACTCTTTGGGGTTGCTTCTGCTGGATCTGTGCACTATAGAAGACTCAGTAAACTGTGTTGTTTGTGGAAACATGGAATTTTCTGGTCATAGGGATTTGTTTATTCCCAGATAGAGGCTTCTATGAATATATTTGTTAATCATGTGCTGCTTTCCATAAAGAAAAAAATCAATGATCTGATCCTGAGAATAGATACCAGGACATAGACCAAAGGTTATTGATTCCAATAACATGTCTCCAGCAGCGGGCACCTGCGGTAACAAGTAACATAATGTGATACTTCCCCAAAATGCTTTCCCAGCTCCCTGTTTTAAGTTCAGAGATTTCCTCAGTCAAAAGTGGAGTCAACATTTAACAGCCCTCAGCGGGCTGAATTTCTTCAGTTGCTTTCTGAACGCCTGTGTACTGGGGGCTTCTGGCAGCAGGAGGTTCTGCGGGTTAACCAGGGAGATTCGCTGCCGTTTGTCGGCACGTGTCGCGCAGCAATGCCGTTTATTGCTGGCCAGCTCTTTTACCAGGAGTGAGTGAGCAAGCGCTCCCCGTTTACCTTCTCTCTGTGCTAGCTTCAGCCTCTGGGCTTTGCAGGCATCGCCCTCCAAAAGCACAGGGATTTAAATTGAAATGATATGTAACGGGACTAAATGCATGCCTAAAGTTGTACGTTAAAAGGATTAGAACTCAAATCTACTCTTTTTTTTTTTTTTTTTTTTTTTTTTTTTTCTCCTGGACAACAGCACAAAAATGTAAAAATCACAGGAGTACATAGCATACGTGCTTGCATAAAACTGCAGTGTGTGTCGAGAGGGAAGGCTGAGTGTGTGTTTATGCAGAATTGCTGTGTTTGGCTAATTTTTGCCAGTCCTATTAATTTGAATTTGAAAACGCACAAATACTGCTTGTAAGAAAGCAAATGATCCTGTCATGTTGTTTTCTTTTTCCTAGCTGCGACAATTAGTTAATATGTGCATCAACCCGGATCCGGAGAAGCGACCAGACATAACCTATGTCTATGATGTAGCGAAACGTATGCATGCACACACTGCGAGCAGCTAAACAGACAGCAGCTGATGAAGAAAAGAGCAGAAATAACCAAGTATTTAAAATAAATCATCCCACCTCTTCGTTTGTGTGTTACAGAAATGTAATTATTTGAAGCTTACTGTTGTGCTTTGAATTGTAAACCAATTTATATACAAGCTTTGTTGTTTTCTGTTAATTTCTGGGGTTTTTTTCTGTTTTTTACAAACTTGCAGTTTTACAACACTTTACATGTGTAAAGCATAACTTTAAAAGATACGGAGAACCACTCTTTTCCATGTGAAGTGGGTTCAAGTGTATTTTCTTCAATAACAAAATTGTATTTGGTTGGGCCTCAGTTCTAAAACACAGTTGCACTTTTGCACAGGATACAGATATTAGGCTTATTATCCAGAAGCAAAATGTCTGAATCTCTCACTTTTTTAGTAATTTATGGAAAGTATGAATCAGCACAGGTAACGTTATTTTAATCTTTGTTCTAAGAGGGGCGTAGTTATTACAGAAGGTTATTGTATTTTATATAGAATTGTAGTTTGTAGCTCTCTGCTTGCCAAACGTGACGGGAAAATAGTTTCAGGAAAAACTGTCACGCTGAAATTTTTGTAACATCCCTTTTCATTTTGTTACTCTGTCACAACGCACATCAAACATTGGTTGGAGGTTTTCTGGGAAAATTTAAGGGGTTGATTCAGCAATCTGATTGTTTTCAATGGACTCGTGCGGCGCTGCCCTGGGGCAATAGGAATCTGCAGAGTTAAATCCGTGCAGATGCTTCTTGCAGCAAGTCAGGCTAGCGTTTGCGAGAAGGTCCGATGAAAAGACGCCGTCTCTAAATTACAGCTTCCCAACTGTTTATGTGTATGTCACTGTTTGTAGATTTTTTTTTTTGTCTTTAAAATAATTTTGAATGACCTTACAGTATATTTAAATTTGAAAATGTTTTTTTAAAATATAGGAATGTTTTGGAAAGTATATAATAGTGTAGTATAACACAAAATATATTCTTCATGACTATTTGATTTTGTATACTGTACCCTGAGAAGTAGTTTTATATTTAGCAAAAGTAAATTTTAGCTTTTATGTTTAAGAGAAATTTGCCACTCCTTCATTTGGGAAATAAATATATATGCAAAATGTTTTACAAATACTTTATTAGTTGAAAAGGAAATTCAGAATATTTTTGTTACCTTGTTGGGTATGCTTAAATAATATTTTTATTGTTAAGGCAGGAAGGTGTCTTGTTTTTAAACGTGGTGAAATGGAGAATGGACTGAAATTTGTTGAGTTTCAAGACTGAAGTTTTTTGGAGAATATACAGAACTGTCAAACCAGAATTATTACCAGTGACATTGCTAAGAAGCTCTTACGGTCAGTTAAATCTTTTTCCTATAAGGCTAAAAAGAAGTTAGTTCAGATAAAAGCAGCGGCTGTACATACACATACACGTTCTAGATGCAGTCAGTTCCCTGCATGCTCAGATCTTTTTGTTTGTTTCTTTTTCTATGCAACTTTAAGTTTTGGTTTGATATAATGCTCCAAGAATTAAAATCCAACTGTGGGGTTTGTGGATGAAATGTTCAAGCTAGGCCAGGGATTTCTCTGGTTTTGTAGTTTTTAAAACTATAAATACTACAGAAATTGTGTTTGGCAAAATACAGGAGTTTTTAAATAGTATGTGCCAGATCATTGGTTTATCTTAATACATTTTTTTTTTAATTTTTATTTCCAGATTTTGTAGGAGGAATCCTTAGTTTTCCTTCTATCTTCTGTGTATAATTACTCTTGCAGAACTTCTGTGGAACAATTTGTAGGGAGGAAATATTTAAGAAACCTTAATTTTTGTCTAGCAGCCTCAGAACTTTTTTCATTTATTATCTTGATTATTGAATTTCAAAAATTATGGTTAAGTTCTATAACAATAGTTCATATGCCGTAGAATGAAACCGTTTGTATTGGAAAAGGTGACACAATACTTACTTGACAGCCAGGATTAGCTTTTAATATGCACCAGTACTCAAACCACTTTTTTCTGAAATGCACTAGAACATTTCAAAATCACCCAAAAAAAACCCAACACAGTCAAGCTATTTGCATCTAAATCTAATATTATGCAGCAAGTATTGTAACTTTTCCTGAAAGAAACCAATAATAGTTTGGGGTTGGTTGGTTTGTTTGTTTGTTTTCCCCTCCCCTTCCTCCTGTCTGGAAGGATACACTGAGTAAAAAAATCATGAGCTAAGAGTTAGCAAATGTGCATACTTACGCATTTAAGTTTTTTGAACTGTTGGTTTTTTTTAGTATTTATGATTAAGTCTTGTGCTGAGGAAAAGAAATAGTTCTTAAATTAAAATCTGTAAAATGAATGGTACGAACGTCTTGGGTACCAAACTTTATAATTAAGAATTAATAGAATTGCTTTTATAGCTGGGGATTGTAGAATCTATCCCCTAAGGAAAGCATCTAGTAACCTTTGAAAATTATACTGTCTGTTATAACCCTCCCATCTTTATTTTATAAAACACCATTCTATTTTCCATACACTGATGGTGATGACATTTGGCACTATTTATTTTAAGCTATGGCACTACATGTTTATTTTCTTTAAAGTGAAGGTGTGACCGTTTCTAACCAAAATGTCTGAGCAGCTCCCCTCTTTATTTCAGTAAAGTTCCAGTATTACCTTGCTTCACGAGGGAACTTTGTGCTTTGAATGACACTGTATAAGATCTTCCTCTTGTCTTGAAAGCTCCCCTGCTGGTGCAGTAGTCTAATCAAAATAAAACATACAGATATTTAATATCCTGTAAAAATGATAATTTCTATGATATTTTTTCAAACTTCTTGTTACAGATATATATGTGTTACAGTAGATGCTACGTATCTTGTGGACAGTTTACTGCTTCCAGTAGTTGATTATAGGTGAGTTTTCTTGACTGTAACAAAAGACTGCATTCAAAAAATCTTTTTTTGTATTATTTGTTAAAATTTCATCTAAAAACACTACATCAGATATATTTACAATTAACCCAAAAGAGTGTTTTTATCTAAAATTTAAAAACAAATTTCAAACCCTATGAAAATATCTGAAAAGCATAAAAATAAAGAAGAGGTCCCATTATGGCCCCAGTCCTGTGAGCTTTTGTTGACAGGTAGGCCAGTTTAATGTCATTTCAGTGAGACTCATACAGACATGAATACGTAGTAGTTGGCAGGGTATATAGAAATGACGTGCTCAGCTCACTTTTTCTCCTTTCTCTGCGTCACTGGTTTGCTAGCGGGGAATAATGTGGTTTTTTGCTCCCCTCTTCTGTTGCACTCTCATGCTCCAGCTACCCATTGTACGAGCAGGCGGGCGGTAGAAGCGTGTTGTCTTTTCGTAATGAGCAGGAACTTTAAAAACATGCCAATGCACCGGAAGATGAAACACAATATTAGAAGTGTCTGAGGAGGCTGGTGTTTTATTCATGCCTGTGATTAAGAAAGCCATAGAGTGAAATTCTTGACAGAGGCTTGCAAATGGAGAAGGACTTCTTCTGCCAGTGGTTCTCAGATACCTCTGAACTGGACCCAAAATTGCAGTGATGTTTGTTTTCAACTGTCTGGCCACTTAATCTCAGTCTCCACTCAGTGAAACGAGAATCTTCATGGTTGAGTCGGAATGCTGGTGGCAAATGCTGCGTCAGGTATTTGAGCTTCTAGGAACAGGAGGTTGATGCGAGGGAGAGTCAACGAAGTCCTTCAGGTCTTGCTTTGTGGAGAGTCAACTTAATCTGGAAATGAAGGTGCTGGATAGCAGAGTTCAAATGACTGCTTTTCCATCATTTTTAATACTTCCTTAACAGTCAAAAGTTCATTTTTGTTTTGTTTTGTTTTTTTCCAACCCTGCCATATCCCCACATCATCTAGCCAGTGGCAGTGCTGGTCTTCTGAATTTCTGATCTCTGGTTTGGTCTGGGTTAATAAAGAAACCTTTCTGCCAAGATCACCCGAGGAGGGAAGTACAGGTGCTGGGCATACCCAGTGGGGTGTTACTTATGTTTCTGAACATGAGTCAAATATAGATCTTTTTTTTAACATTCTTTTTCAAACTTTACTCCCTTCCCTGCACCTTGTTCTTCAGTTGATGTTTTTTAAAAGTTGTTTCCCTTTCATAGTCACTTCTGAAGTACTGCGATTCCTGTCTGCCGCTGCTGCTGCTTCATCTGTCCTGTTGTCTGCTCTGCCCCTTCCTGATGTGAAGACCTCTGTGGCTAGTTTTCCTAGTGGCCATTAGTTTGCTGCTTTCTTTGTGACTTTGCTCAGCTCAGCCCATTTCTGTGTTCTCAAATTTTATCCCTCACCATGGGAAAGCCCTATTTCTTTTATTTATTTATTTATTTATTTTTCCCCTGATAACTACTTAACTCCATTGTTCTTCATTCTGTTTTTCCAGCCGGATGCCTTTGATTTGTAGTTTTAGACAGATTTTCTCACTGCCTCCATCATTCCCATGACCTTGTCTTTACTAAATACAGTTCACTTTATTATCTCTCATTTCTAAATTCCCTCTCTCTGATCACTACCTGTTCTCTTTCAGCTTATCTGTCTTCCTCTCTCCTCTACCCTGTCACTCACTCGTTTTGGGATCTCCAGTCTATTAACCTTTCTGACTCCTTTACTCTTCTTGGCTGCCTCCTTCCTTCATTGGCCTCGCTTCCTTTGACTCACTGGTCTTTATTTTCATCTCTGTCTGCTTCGCTATACGTGGTTGCTTTGGTTGCTTCTCACATTGCACTGCCTCCATTCCTCTCCCTGGATATTTTGTCTTGTAACTTCTTAATTTCCATTCCCGCTTTTCCTAATATCTCTGAAGAGTATGTCAGCATAACACAGCTTTGGACTCAGCTTTCCCTTACCTGTTTTAATTCTTTTTCCATGTGGACTTTTAAACCACTTTTATCCTATCTTTTTTTTTTTTCTTGTTGAACTTGCTTGCAGATTTGCTGTTCATCTGAGTTCTCCACTCATTCTTGATACAAAATGTATCTTCAAAACTCATCTTGTTTTTTGCATGACAAGGTCCTTTCCAAAATTGTTGTTCTTTCTTAGAATCTGTTTCTGATTTGGACTTCTCTGCCTCTGAACTATACAAGTTTTCCCCTTTTATTTCTGTATCTTCTGTGCCTCTCTCATTCCTTTCACTGAATAACTTCTTCAAACGCTCCTCTTATTTCCTACACTAGCAAACAAGCTTTCCTTTCCTCTGTCTTGAAGGGGACAGCACCCATCATCCTAACTGGGTGGGCTTTTTTAATACATTGGTCTTTATTCTTAATTTGTCATCCCCTAATTTCATGTGCCTGAACATCCTCACTCCAGTTCATTTTCAAGTTTTTGACTTTACACTTTAATCTGAATGCTCCAAAAGTCCAGTACTTCCTTCCCCGTTTTGGTTCTCCCATAGTTCCATCTCCAGATGATTCCTTGAGTATCCAGTCACAGTCTCAGACCTGTTTGGATTCAAAGATCTGATTTTTATTCCTAACTCCCTCTAGACTATTTTCCAACATCCCTAACAATTTTACTTGTGTATTTTCCATGGCCACAACCTTTCTATCTCTGACACTTCTCCCATGCCTGCGTATCAAATGTCTCAAAGTCAGCAGTGCCAGATTCCAGCCCTCTTCACTATCTGTGTTCTCTCTTATCTTTTATCTTCACGGTTTAACATCTGTGTTATTTTGGCTTCTTTTCTCCCTTCAAGATATGAGAATTGATAAGAATAAACTGTCATTGGGCTTTTCATGTGCTGAAGAAGAGACTTCAGCAAATTCCTGCTTGTTTTGTGTTTTTAAGAGACTCGAGTCCCACAGATTTGGTCTTGTTGCAGGACTGTAGAGCTGGAGTAGATTCTGTTACTCCAAGTACATCAAAAATCGTTGAATTTGGGCCTTGATTTGGTTTTCTGATGCTTCAGATAGAAAGTTTTTGTCCTTCATTTCTTTGTATTTTACTGTATGTAACTTTGTCTTTTGTTTATGCACAGACAGCTAACAGTTGTTTTCTTGTTACAGCAACTTGATTTCAGTGCTTTTACTGTTGCTTGAAACAAGGATGTGCTTAAGAGCTTCGCTGGCTGGATCCAGAGCATTAGGGACAGGGCTCCTCTTCGTTGCTCTCCCACCCTCACACTGGCTTCTCTGATGTTCCGTATCTTCCCTAACGGAGCATAGACCATATTGCACTGCCGGGTAGTGTAGACACAGTTGTTCTGTAGGTCTAGAACCGAGCTCTGTGTTGTACATCTCTATCCACGCTACGCTAATTTAAAGCCGAATAAGATCTGCCGGCGTGGTGGGCTGCATGACTTCCTAGTTTTAGCAGGCTTTCAGGTTTGGAAGACTCTGCAGAGGTTCACTGTTGATCACATTGTCTGACCTCTGACTGCTCATAATTATCCTCATATGTATGTTGAGATTGAGAAGCAAAATTGTCCATAAAACTAAGTAGTCTGGGGGCTTGGGACTGTAGGACGTAGAGCTGAGTGTCAGATTCGGTTTCCTGTGTGTGGGTATATATGCACATTTAATCACTGTTTATCTGCACCAGAATAATTTATTTTCTTTTAGAGGATCAGTTGCTTGTTGGCACAAAACAAAGACTAATTTTAAAGTATTTTTCAGGTTTTATGTTTATTCTTTGTTCCCAGTTTGTATCATGTCATACTGTTAATTAATTTGTTTTTCTACAACTGCCTTAATGATGAGTTGGAGGCCTTACCTTTTGTCTGATTGGAATCTTCTGTTCATGTGGAAATAAAAATAAATTGAGAAATCAGGTGCATTGCATCCTTCCTGATAGTTCCACTTGCTTTGCCTTTAAATCCTGCCAATAGAAGGAGGTCTCAAACTGGACAGAAATGGTCCCCAAGATAGAGTAGAGATGTTCTGGGGTTCCTTGCTTCCTCTCCACCTCCTGGCTTCTCATCCTCTGACTTCCCTTGGGCATTTGCTGGCGGCCCAGCATTCCCAGTGTATTGAGGACTGATAGAAACTTGGAAACCAAGATGTTGATGTAACCTTGCTAATGTTCCTGTGGTGTCCTTCCTCAGCGTTAATAGGAAATCACCCATTTAAAAATGACTGGGAAGAGCTTTGGTACTGTTACAGTGTCTTTTATTGCTCTTTACACATTTGGCATTAAAAATGTGTTTGCTGTTACAAAGAGAATTTTAAATCATGCAGAGGCTCTTAGTTTGCCTGTTCACGTGGTGTTGGTACTCTTCTGTACTCTTCATTTGCTGGCTGTTTCTTTGATTTCAGTCACGCTGGACTGTTGTAAATATAGTCATTAAAGATGACTGTTGCATTTTCTGGTAAGATTTTTTTGGGAGAGGTGGAAGAAGGGAAGCGTTCATTGATTTGTTTGAGTCTGGCTGCTGATTGTGCTTGAATCAAACCGGAGAGTCATTCACGTTGGAGAGGACCTTGGGAGAGGTCTCTAGTCCAGCCTCCTGCAGAGAGCAGAGTCAATGCTGAATTCAGCCCAGGGCTGAAGGCTTCAGCCAGCTGGATCTCAAAAACCTCCAGGGACAGAGATTGTGCAGCTTCTCTGGGCGGTCTGCTCCAAGGCTGAGCTGATTTACTGTAAACCTTGTTTTCCTTGTGTTCAGTCAGAAACTCCTCAGTTACAAACCATGGCCACTGTTTGTTCTCCCACCCCTCCTCAAATGTTCTTTATATTGCGCAAAAGGTAAGTCAAAATATTGAAAGAAACAGAGAACTTATGATGTTTTATTTTCTTAAACTGTTGTTGCAAGCAAATAAATATGTCCATGTAGTACTTCTGCATCCTGTATGACATGTACATTTCAGTCATTTACTACTTGAGTGTAAAATAAAATTTTTGGCAGTAAAACTTGATTTAAAACTTTTGTGATATTTATGGCCTGCGTGTTCTTGATTGTTACCTTTTAAATCTACTAGATGTTTCCTGGCAGAGCACAGTTATGCCCGTCTTGACAAAGCAGGGAAGTTAGGATCCTGAAAATAACTTTGCGCTTCTGTCTTCTGGAGCCTACACTGAGGAAGGTAGCTTGCCACCGGGGATGGGATGGGAAGGAAGCAGACATGCATCCGAATAACTGGTGGTTATGGGAATTCTACTTTTAAACTCTCCTGTGCTGGTAGAAACTTGCCTAGAGAGATTTATCTAAACTGACATTTGAGGAAGAAAATGACTGGTGGGGCAGGGGGGACGCTTTTCAGCACAGCAGTTGGTTTTGGTAAATTTTCCCATGTGTTAAATGAGAACTCAATTTGAAACTCCTCACCACAAACTTCTTGGAAGCAAATAAAGACTATGATAATTAAGATTCAGTTCCAAATTCAACTTGAATTCAATCTTATGAGACAATTTCCTTAAACCAAGAATAATTTATTGATCTCAAAAATATCATTTGTCGATTGGCGTGGTGGTGACTGTGATTCATTTTTGTACTGGAGCTTTTGCGAGGCGCGTGTTTCCCTAGACCCGCTCGTGGGGTGTCGCAGCTGCCGGGCAGCTGGAGTCCTTTGTCTGCCCGGTTCCACATCAGCGCAGCACGGGCGGCGGAGGGGACGCGGTGAGCGAGCGTGCCTTGTGTGGCATTGGTTTACAAGCAGGTACTGGCACAGGGTGGAGCTGCACACGCTGCCCTATTCTCTTGCTTCCCAGCACCAGCCGTGTAGGTCAGACCCTCTGACGACAGGAAACAGAAAAGTTAGAGGTGCTGCGTAAACACACATCGCTGATGTACAACAAGTTCACCATGGTAGAATTTCTTCTGATTTTCATTCGTTTGTAATGACTTAGTACAGTTTAAAAAAAAAGTTAAAAACTAGTTGCAAATGATTCAGAGCTTTTAGTCTTATGGAAGAATATCTTATAAGGTAATTTAGTTTTGCAGGATTCGATATGCATTCTTAGCAATAATGATTTTTGTTACTTATTCTAAACCAAATAATTATTTCAGAGCATGATTTCTCCATACTGTGGTCTGTTAGGACTAAAATTCTTCCTGCTATACTTTTCCTCACTGGATAGGAGAAATTCAAAGTTTGTTTTCAGAAGTGAAGGAAGAGCCAAATGCAGTTACACTGATTTCAGCCCCCAGAGAACTTCTTGCTTGAGTCCAGTTTGAGCAGCCGTAATGCTTCCACCTGTAGCTGGAAGAGAGTTCCTCCAGGGCAGAAGCTCTGCTAGACAGACATAAGGCAGCTTTCTGAGGACCACCTTAAAAAAATTTAATGAGTTTGCAGGGAAGAAAGAGGTCTTAGAATGTTATTATTGTGGAGAGCGTTTTTAATGCTGTGGCCTCTGATAGGCTTTGGAAGCGTGGGGGCCTCCAGCCGCAGAACACGCTGGAGGAATTCAAAGGAAAGGCTGCTTGTCCTCTCTCCTTCAGCTGAGAGTTCTGCTCTGTGTGTGGGGCAGCTGAAAAATCCTGCCTCAGGTGAGAGTCTTTGTAGACTGTATGGAATATCCAATAATAATAGAAAGTCAGTAATCTGAAGAACTGTGCACAGTCTTGTTTCTGTAACTTAATTGTTCCACTCCAGAGCTTAAATGGAGATGGAGATGACTTCAACAACTCAATCCTTGTCTTGTAGCAGGAACAGGACAAAGGGAGCCCTATCTTGCTTTTGTATTTTCCTGTGCTATGTTTTGGTTGTTGGTTGTTATTTTTTTGGTGGCTTTTGGTTTGTTTTCCAAATACTTCTCACCTTAAAGTTACAATTTTAAAAGTTCCATATATATGGAATAATAATTTTATATACATTATGGAATAATAATTTTATATACATTAATATATTTATAGGCTTGAAAAACACTGCATGCTTCTTTATAGTGAACATTTCTAAGTTGATCTGTGGTCACCCAGATGTACTTGCTGCTAGCTGCCCTTGACTGCCACATGGCACTGTTGTGAACGTGAAGGTGTTTTCTTTGTTTAAATCCAAGGACTGATCCCGTGAACGTAAAATGCAAGGCATATACCTTTAAAAAAAAAAAATAAATAAAAAATCCGCCTACTGCAAAATGAGGCAATTATTTGGTCTTTCCGGAGCCCTGTTTCCTGTGCGTGGATAGCAGTGGTGAGTGTGGCCCTTAGCAAGGCTGGCGCTGGTTTGAGCATCATTAAATGGAAGCCTGCTGACACTGGCCATTGATCCAGCAGCCGGCACAGGGCCTCTGGGCCACAGTATTTCCTCCCCCATCTCTTACTCCTCTCTGGGGATAACCAATTGGAAGAAATGACCCAGTTGCCTGGAGTTTTTAGAAGCGGTGGGCAGTTCCATGTGAATTGTCAGCTCCAGCTGGAAGGGCAAAGGATCACGCAGTTGACCCTTATCTGTTACTGGCGTTCTGTTGCCGTTGCGTTTGGCCATCCCTCACAATGTCACAAATCCCAGGAAGACCTTGTGAAACTCCACCAACGCGGTATTTGGAAAGCTGTCATCTTTTAAAGCTGTTCTCATACAAAAGGGTGGTGATTTTTTTGAGCCATAATACTTTTTTTTAAAACAAATTCTGCCTATTTAGTAATGAAATGTTTATAATGCTAAGCTATCTGTTGATAAAACTATATTTTATTTGAAAAATGCTTTATTTTTCATTCTCTGAGAGTGCACAAGTTGATGACAGTGGTCCAAAATGGGTAGAAACAGATGACATTCATCTAGCTAGCATATTCTTCCCATTTACTGTTGTTTTCATTCTTGAATATTCCCTTTAAACAGCATTAACAGCTCTCCAAACTGCCACAAGCTTTTATAAAAGCAGTGTAGGTATTCTAAGATGGTGTGCTATGGGAACTTTGCATGTATTTTGCCATTCATGATTTATATTTCTTTTCTGTAGCAAATTTAAATTAGACACAGTGTGATTTTGTTATTAGAGCAGTAGCGAAATGCCATGATCATGATCAGAATCCCGTTGTAACGAAGTGCTGCATCTCCTTGGGAATATTCTCTGTATTGAGTACACTTTGTCATCTAATTAAATAAACTTTTGCAGTAAGTTGCCTCACATGTTGATTTGGAAGGCTGGCAGTTAACTGCCTGCAGCAAAGCCCCTTCCAAGTGTTTAACTTCTGCCTGCTTTATGGGGCTCTTGTTGGAATTTGGCCTTTTTATTTCCTCCTGATTTTTAATTTCTGACTTTGTATGGGACCATCAAGCTACTGCAAAAAGAATTGTAGATCATAATTGTAATTTATTTTGCGGTAATTGAGTGTAAAATTCTGTGCTTAAAATGCAGTCCTAAAACATGACTTCCTTTTAAATCAGATATTATGGAGTTCTCTCATAAACTTAAAATATGGTCAGTGTTACATCTTTACATAACTTCATAATTTTGTGTAATGAAA
Organism: Ardeotis arabs; assembly: GCA_011801015.1. Taxonomy (NCBI): domain Eukaryota; kingdom Metazoa; phylum Chordata; class Aves; order Otidiformes; family Otididae; genus Ardeotis; species Ardeotis arabs. Next base: position 36,402 of record JAAGAY010004170.1, on the reverse strand, counting down.
GCCTGAAGTAGAAATTCTTTTTGTTTGACTGCATTAAAATGCCTCAGAGTTGAAATTGCAAAGAAATCAATTGTTCTTCAGACCTCTCAATAATTGTCTTTATATTCATTCTTTAAGATCCTAACTCAGTTGAAATGCAATATTTCATTCCTGACATTTAATCCATGAAAATGTCCTTGGAGATGTATTATTCCCTTAAAACAATTTATGTGTACCCTACAATGAACACACACTGCAGCAGGTATATCAGAGTCATTTTTGCTCTGCTACAGGATATAAATAGGAAACGTAGAGATGCCTCATTTGAGACTGGTTTATATAATTGTCAGATGACAAACGTTGTTGTATCTTGGGACTATTTTTTGTTGACATATTTATAAAAGAAGTACACTATCAAACTAACAGATGATGATTACATGAACTAGCATTGCATCTTTGGCTTTTTTGATTTATGTAGTATTTTGTTTAGTTTGTAAATGAAAAAAAGTGGTACTTGGGAGCTCAGTCTTCCAGATAAATCAAGGTACAGTAGATTTGTCCATCTGTACCACCAGCATTACCATTTGCCCCAAAGGATATTGACCCTTGAACAAGCCGTTTTGGGGGAGGCAATGGGATGAACTTGCCCTCTGGCAACCGCTCTGCTTGTGCGGCCTGGAACCACGCTCCAGCCTGGTGATACCAGGTGTTACGAGCACAGTAGAGTCGCCTTGGTGAACGAAGGCTGGCTTGCGTACACACTAGCATTTATTGCTGAGCGCCTGCTTCTGCAGCCTGCTTCATCCTGCTCAACTCATTTGTGTGCTGAGTATTGCTGGTCGTGCCAAATTGACGTGTCTAGCAGAGAGTCGTCTTTGTAGGAGCTGTCTACTGGCCCTAGTACCTGCTTGTGCAAGAACTTCTGCATCCAGAACTCTAGTAAAAACCACAATAAGTTGTTACTTTGACTTGTATGCTTCCTGTCTGCCTCTGCCCGTACTCACTATGATGATTTAATTTTTCCTACTAGTTAAGAAGAATGGAGCAAGAATTATTTTTATCATGGTAGTGCCTCTTTACATTTCTAAGCTAGCTAGAAGTCTTTAAAGATGTATGACGTAGGAATATCTGTTGTATTGCATGCTACAGATGTCCATTTTGGACACCAGAAAGGGACCTGGTTATTTACATGTACTGAGCATTTGCATGTGACTGTGGGTATCGTGGATGCTTTTAAACTGGATATCTGAAAAATCACTCGAGTGCTATTGAAAAGCCTCATCTGCTGCTCAGTGTGGAGAAACATGCAACCCTTTCCTGCCTTAATGATCCTGAGTGTACAGGTTGGCCCTAATTACGTCTGCTTCCATTTTATTTTTCCGTCCTGTACCAGGTAGAGGTTCTCAGGCAGAATACGTCAGAGCAAGTAGCGTAAGTGAGTCCTAGAGGAGTCCAGCAACTTCGGAGCAGCATGAGGACCTTGCGGCTTCTGCCCTCCTCTTGTCTATTCGTAGCTCTGGTTTCTACTCTTTTTCTGGAGTGCAGCCAGTTCTGACAGTGCTTCTGGCCTTTTTTTAGCATTCCCAATTTCTGTGGGATCTCGCGCTTCACACTGCGCTTAGCTCTCCGTTCTGCCTTTTACCCCTCAGCTTTGCTCCGTTCTGCGATTTTTCTGTGCATTGAGAATCTTTCCTTTTAGAGTTACGCCCTTTTCACAGCATCTGGCTTGGTAACCTTGTACTTCTCTTATTCTCCTAGTAATTTTGTGCTTGCTTTCTTGTGTACTCATGCTGTGATTTGAGGGTGAGATTGCTTTTGTGGTTTCTTTCTCCAGCTCCCTAGTGGGACATTAAAATCCCTTTCCATGCTGAGAATCCGGTAACGTCGCAAACTGCTTTGTTACAGTCCCAGTTACGCAGGAGTTGGACTAGGAGCCTCTGAGCAGGCTTTGTGTTACTTACGTGGATCACAAAGGTTGCTTTGCAAAACATCATTTGCACATGACGGCTATCGAGAAATTTCAGAGGCTACAGTGTGCAGGATTTTGAGGGGAAAAATTGTCAGAGTGGAGATCTCAAGTAGCGCTCAGTGTGGTGTGGGATTAGGTCTTAGGCAAATGCTCTTATGGAGAGTACTTGTGCAGCATTGCAAGTAACCAAACGATTACCCAAAGCACAGCACCTTTTGAAATTCCCGCTGTAATTTGGCTACTACTGGTAAACTTGCTGTTTTCTCTCTCTGTGTTTTGGCCATTCGTATTCACTGCAGAGCAAAGCAAATGGTGATTTTTTTTTTTTTTTTTTTTGAAAGATAATTTTATTGACAGATGTATAAAAATCAAGGATTTTTCTGTGGTTGTATAAAAAATACACTTCTATTTGATTCAGCACTAAACTTTAAGAAAAAAATGAGGATCCAGGCAGTGATTTTTTTTTTTTTTTTTTTAATGGCGCTTCCTTTTATTGTTGCCAGCAAAGATAACTGCATGTTTGGTTATAGTTCTATAGCGTATTTTTTTTATTATTTTATTAAGACTTCCAATTTCTTTAGCTTTTCTTTCATCACAAGATCTGCCGCCATTAAAGGACAGTATAAAGAGCAGCAGTATTTTGCAGAATCATATTTGTTCTGAGATAGATGTTGTCTTCCACATAACTTTCAACACAGAAATACTGAAATGCCTTTAAATCCTTGAATCTGCCTAGGAGATTGATACTTACATTACTTACGCTCGCGTACTTTCGTAGATCAGTATTTCTTGGTCTATTTATTAATACAAAAATGTCTGTTTCTATTTTTGGCTAAAATGTGTAAATTTTTTTTTTTTTTTCCCCCAGTTTATAACAAATTGCTTCTTTTGCTATCTCAGCCTTGATGGGCCGCTGGCACTGGCAGGTGGTGGAGTGACACAGTGCAATCTGATATGCCAAAGTAGCTGGGCATCACTTGTCATCTTGTAGACAAGTAAGGCAGAGGAAATAAAGAGAATATATGAGTCTCTCAAATATGCAGGCGAAAAAAAAAATGACATTTTCCATAGGATAGAAATCTTTTCCTCTAACTGCTCCTTCCATCTTGTCCCTGGAGTGGTTCAGTTTCTCGTGCTATTTTATCGACACCATATTTGAGGTGTTGTAAGGGAGTATGAAACATTCTACCTGTTAGAAACAACTCCATATATAATTTCACTTCTCTTAAGATTCTTGCTTCCTTTCTGCAGTGCAAATAAGAAGCCATTAAAGGTAGTAAATATAGAAATAGTGGTCTTCAGCATTATGGCCTATGCTAAATGCAAAGTATGTAAGTGTTTATCTTACTGTAAAGAACTGCTCAGTTCACTGTGATTTCATAGTGATGGCTTGGTTTTTGACCACGCGGGATGATTTACTTTGTTTCAGGCAGAGGTATAGCTCAATAATTTGTCAAATTGTTCAAAAGCAACTTAGATTAGATTCATGGAAGTATCCATGAACATGTTTCTCAATTTTTTACCCTCTAGGACACCGTGGTGACAAATACTTAGCAAATTTCTCTGTTTTTCCTGAAGTTTGAGATCTCAAAGAGCTTTACTAAATCCATCACAAGACGCTGGTCCAAATAGAGTGAGAGAGTTGGGAGAGCAGCCTGTGTTATTTCTTTACCTGCCTCTGCAGAGATGCAGTATGCTGTTGCCCTGCATGTGTGCAGCAAGCAAGAGGCAAATGCAAGCTTATTTCTCACATTCCTCCCCTGCTCCAGCGTGGGGTCCCTCCCACGGGCCACAGACCTTCATGAAACTGCCCCGGCGTGGGTCATCTCTTCCACGGGGTGCAGCCCCTCCAGAATGGCTGCCCCAGCGGGGCCTCCACGGGCCACAGCCGCCTTCAGGCACCCGCCTGCCCCGGCGTGGGGTCCTCCCCGGCCTGCGGGGGGATCTCTGCTCCTCTGTGGGGTCCTCCCCGGGCTGCGGGGGGATCTCTGCTCCTCTGTGGGCTCCCCGGGCTGCGGGGGGATCTCTGCTCCTCTGTGGGCTCCCCGGGCTGCGGGGGGATCTCTGCTCCTCTGTGGGCTCCCCGGGCTGCGGGGGGATCTCTGCTCCTCCATGGGCTCCCCGGGCTGCAGGGGCAAAGCCGGCCTCACCACGGGCTGCACCACGGGCTGCAGGGGAATTCTGGCCAGGAGCTGCATTACTGCTCCCCCTCCTCCTGCACTGCCCTTGGCATCTGCAGCCGTTCCTCTCACAAGAAATCCTTCACACCAGGCAGGCAGACGCCTCTCAGGGTCTCTTCCCATCTCATCTCCTCTCCACTTCTCTCAGCCAGGCCAGGCCCAGTCACCGCCCGGCGAGAGGCCAGAGGGTGAGGGGTGCAAGGCCCACAAGGCTCGCGCCTCCCCCTCTCTGCCCCTGCTCAGTGTCTTCACATTTTCCTCTTTGTTTTTTTTTTCCCTGTTTTCCCCTTCTTAAATACGTTATCGCAGAGGCATTATCAGGGAACATTCTGCTACCAATTGGCTCGGCCCTGGCCAGCAGCAGGTCCGCCCTAGGCCCGGCCCAGTCCACTGAACAAAGGGGAAACAACTTCTAGAAGCTTCTTACAGAAGCTGCCCCCGTAGCCCTCCCCACAACACAAAACTAACACAAATCCTCCATGTAATAAACAGATAAACTTCCCGAGGATGGTTTTGATTGCGAGCTTTACAAAGGTTGCTCCAAAAGGTGATGTATAACTTTTTCTTCTCACTTCCAGATGAAGCACACAAAGCTTGGTGCTTGAGGTTGATCAGGGTCAATGTCTTCCAGATTGCCTCTGTGTTACTAAAACTGCAGCCTGGCTCCTTTATTTTAGAATGTAGAATATTTTAGAATTTATCTGATGTAGGAGCTTAATGTTTTAAAGATCTGTCTGCAGGTACGTCTACTTCTACAGTTAGTTTATAACATATTTTGAAACAAACTATTTGGAAGGAAAAAAATTGTTTTCCATTATTTTTCTTTAATGCGTTATCTTATGTTTGATCATTTTGAAAAATCATCAGCTATTTGTTTCATTTGATAAAGAAATTTTGTAGTTCTTCCCTGTTTTGTCCAAGCTTGGCAGTTCTTAATAAATCTGTAGTATTTGCAATTACTTCAACCCTACTTTAATTACAGTGGTACTTACACAAAAGCCTCGTATTCATTCCAGGTTTGCTCTTTGTTATATGCTATTTCACCATAGACTGAGGCAAGGATATTGCGTTTTGGGTCACAGCAGGTTTGGACTGCTTTTTTCTTAAGATCCTGTGATTGTTTTATGCTTTGGAATGGTGCTAATTCAGAAAGAGTGGCAAATGCAGTGCCCACTGCTACTCCAGCTACTTAGTAGTCACCAAGCTGTCCTCACCTAATTGCATATTTTTCTTTTTAAAAATAATCTTTCCCAGAAGGAGCAGGTGTTAATTCCACATATTGGGGACAGCCGATGTGCAGCAATATACATACGCGTAAGAGAGAAACCATTTTAAAGGGGTTTTCTCTGGTTCCCATACTGACCTTATTAGACAGCTAAGGAAAAAATCTCTTATCTGTATCTACCCACATTTATTCCTTTATGATGAGGATACATAAGAGACAACCTTTCCGTAAATGAATGCTAAAAGCATTCTGAAAAATTGTAAGCAAATTGAGAACTTGTAAGATATTCTTGAAGTAAGTGAAGAGTGAAGAATTAGAAAACCCCTTGGCCCAGTAAGAAATGTATTTTCTGGTCTCTTTGTACTGTTAAAATGTCTTTTGGAAACGAACTCCCACTGTCTGAAATACCATAACGTTTTGCAAGTTTGCAGGAGATGAAAATGCTACCAGATGTTAAGTTCAAGGAGCGAGTTAACTACCGTTGTCAGATGGAACAGCTTTTGCTGTTTGGTAACTTCTCCCTACTCTCTTTCCATCTCTTCCCCCACGCCCTTGGTTCACTTAGCCACGGCTGCTGCCAAACTGCCCATCCCTTCCGCAAATAAACCTATATTTCACTCAAATAGGTGAAGGGAGAGAGCTCTGTGTATTGTACAGCACATATAATTTAAGTTGATGGTTGGTTGGATGGCCGAAGTCTTTTATCAAAATGGGTTCTCAAACTGAACTGGTGTAGTTAAATATAGTGTACTATTAAATGCATATTCAATAAGCAGAAGAGAAGTAATTAATAACTGGCTTCAGCATAGGGAAAATCTGTTCAGGGCACATGAAAAGGATTGCTAATATCAGGCAGCTTCACCTTAGCGCTGCTACAATGCTGCTATTTTTGCCGTAACGCTTTTTTTAATAATATGATTCAACGGTATAAAAGGTTTATGGATTGGAAGCACATCAGAGGTCATTTCCTCCTGTGACTAGCTAATCAGCTCTGGTACTTTCATGTATACAGCAGGAACTTTCCGACAAAGGTAAGATTAGTAGCTAACCAGACAAAGAGAAAATGGAGGAAAATAATGGTAGTGGTGAGTACATGCATCAAGTAAGTGTGGCCCAATATTTTTATCGCCTTTTTGATAGATTGCTTTGGATACTTCTGGGCAACACTGAATGCAGCATTTTTTCATCTCTATCCTAGAAGGATTATACCAATGGTTCACCTCAGATTCTGCACAGAATATTACTTTGATACTGTAATGGCTTTGGAAATGCTCTCCTTTGATGTCAAGAGCTGTATGGAACTGTTCTTTTGATTAAGAAACACTTACACACTTGAAAAACCTAATAATAGATTAAAAAAAAAAAAAAAGAAAAAATGATCATCAGTTGTGCTTTATTAAACTAGATCTACAGGAGAGATGCAGGACGTGTGTGCATCTGTATCCCCTGTCTTGATCTGTTATCTTTCTGTGGGAAGCCCTCACAGTATGTCTCTCTCTGCCTTGAATGGCCCAGGAGCCCATTTCTTTTTCCCCCCTCTTCGTTCTAGGCCTCCCTCTTTTCTTCTGCCATTGAATGCCTGCAGACGGAACAACCAGCCTGGCAGTTGGGTTATTACATCCCCCCTTCCCTCATCCTCAATGGCTTGTCGAAGATTCATTGCATACAATTTCAGTTTAAAACCTAGCCTGATCAATACCAGCAAAAATGTCTTCTTACTAGCAAGGGACATAACTGAACTAGTGTCCAACAACTTAACTTCATTCTCTCGCTTGCAGTCAGTGCCATTCCAGGGAAATAAATTGCGTACAGTCATGCAAAGTAGATCTATATGACATCCTGTGAGGTCAAAATCAGTTTAGGAGGTGCTAAGTTAATTTGCCAGCTGAATGGGTGTTGAAATTTGCTCTGAAAACATAAATTACAGCTCTCTTAAGCTTAACGATATTATATTTACTGGGAGTTTGGTAGTGCTTTTGTCCCAGATTTACTCCTGGAATGCACTGCTCTATTTGTGCAAATTCATCTCTTAATTGCTTTAAGATCAACTTATAAGAAAACTTACTGATCCTGCATTGGCGATTTTCTGAAAGGGGGGAGACCGCTCCACTCTTAAACAAGGAAAATCCTTTTTTTTAATTCTGTGCTCTGCAAGTAGGCTTTTGTTTGTGAGTTTGTTTTACATTACATCCAGAGTCACTGCTTGCAAAGGGTTGAGACGTAACTGCGTGAACGTTTCCGTTTTAGAGGTAGGAACATACTGTACATCAAAGATTGTAACTTTGATCATGTTAATGGAGAAAAAAAAGAGCTGTATGGAAATAAATAGATGCTCAAGCAGATGAAGTGCTTCTCAGCAAAGCAAAATCGGGATGGCAAAAGTGCCTGTGGACATGGAGCAATATATTGACCTGAGATACGGATTAGGGAGAAAGCCAGGATTGGGGGTTTGGATGAGTGCTGCCTAGTTGTGCCAGCCTGCAGCAGAGTTATAAGACTAGAGAGGAGTAGTGAAATAATTATATTTTCTTTTCTGTTTCAAACTTTACTTGCCTGTCAGAGAGGGTTTCAGCCGTTCAGGCTAAACCGGTGGCTGCGCAGGCTGTTAGATCTCCGCTGCTCCACCTGGAAAGCTTTGGGTGAGAGGGGAAAAGTCAGAACACAGGTTCACATCTTCACAAGGGAAGATGTGATTATTTGACTTGTCTCTTCATCCTTGTTCCCAGGGCAAACCTCTCAGCCTTCACCACTCCCTTCCAGCCCTTTGTGTCTAGCACGGGTGCCTTTCCCAACTTTGAGGCGGATGTGCGTCGTTCACGCCGGTTTGGGAGCTGTGGAGTAGGCTGAATTCAGGCTCTCCCTGGTGGATAAGCGTCAGGGATAATCAGAGGACTAAATGAAGACACTATGTTCTCAAACACCCAAACTTGCCCTGAGCAGTGTCTGGGGCTCCGCTGAACACCAGACAGCAAAGCAGACTTACGTGTCTTGAGAGTCTGTTATCAGGCAATACATTTTGCAATGCTTTCTTGGCAGCATTTGGAGAAGTTTTTGATGAGGCATAGCTCGATGATTATTTTGGGAAAGACTTGCCTTCTCTGAAGAGAACTTTAGATTAGGAACTATAGAGTTTTTCTTCATGGTATGTAGTACATACTATATTTTTACTTGGTTTCAACTTAGAGGGTTTTTTTTTTTTTGAGAACACTGTAATACAACATAGAGATTATTTGAAGGGGATTTCTTAGTCTGTTGATATTTTACTTTTGCAAGCATTGTTAATTGTTTACATGGCTAAAAGAGCATCCTTTAAACCTTCAGATGGAAATTGCTTTTGCTCACAGTTGAGAATAGGAAACAAAGCAAGACTGGAAAAAAATTATTAGGAACTCAGTATAAAGAAGCTTTTGATATTAATCCTGGCCTAAGAGAGACGTAACATAAACCAGAAGAATGAAATGAAGGAGACCAGGAAAGATGTAAGGCTTCTGAAAGACCAAATTAGGTTGAAGACAATCTCAGGCCACAAAGAATAATTTTAGTAGCCGGTATTTATAGAGATATATATATGTGTGTGTGTGTGTGTGTGAGATAGATGATCCCAAAACACTCACCAAGCAATGAACCAGACACAAGCCTAGATGATGAAGTAGGAAAATATATTTGCTTAGGAGACATTTAGCCAATAGCTTGAAGACTATGAAAAAACGGGAGGTAGCAGCTGCCTGGCTACCTTGTCCCTTTGGATTTTATTGATACAGAACGTCAGGGACTTAAGATTTGTAGGTCTAAGAGATCACCTATAGCTTCACAGTACTGGCATGTTTGTTAACCTTGAGTAAATACGATACTTTTTGCAGAAATCATCATCCTGTGAGAAGCAGAGGCGTAGCGTATCTGTGCATTTACATGTGCTGTCAGGTGGGGATGAAGCAGGTCGAGCTGCATCGACTCTGCACCGGCTGCTCGGAAGTGGAGAAACATCACGGTGAAAGGCTCCCGTCTCCAGGTTTATTGCAGTTTGGTGTGCAATATAACGGGTGACATTTTGCTGTTTGTGATGTGTCGCCCTGCTGCCCCTGCTCCTAAACCTGGATGTGAACTTCCAACATTTAAGAAATGCCTGATATTAAGAATGTGATGGAAGAGTTGTCAGCAGCTTTTCTTTCAGATCTAAACGTACATTCCTTCCCTCCTCCTTTGATTGGTCCTGAGGCTTGTCTGTCAGAACCTACTGTCACATCAACATCAGTTAATATGCCAATTTGGAGGTATGTGTTTAAATGGTATTTTCAATCACTGAATGTTTTCTTCCTGCCAGAAGTGCATGTATTGACTAGCACCAACCCTCAGCTTCCAGTGAGGCAGAGATGGGTGAAGCAGAACTAGATCTCTGAGGGGATGAGAACTCACTGGGTCAAGGATCCTGCCAGGAACTGAGTGCTTTGGGAGGAGCAAAGGACTTAACGCTGATGCGTGTGCCAAAATTGGCAGATGAAGTTTGATATTTTATGGCGTCTTGGCTGCACAGCCTTCCTGGAAAACAAGGTACGATGCCCTCCCACGCACATCGCTAGTGAGTAACACCCTCAGATCCCCGCCCCTGCTTCTTGCAAGGTCCTAGCTGTGGTGTCTCATCTAACTTTATTTTCTATTTTCTCTGTGCGTTCAGGATAACTCTTTTGTTCCATTTTCAGCCCACACGCTGACACAGCTCTCTCCCTCTCTCTTTACCCGTACACTGTTGTTTAAGCATGCTGTAAACTTATTCATTCCCTAAAGGCAAGAGCAGCTATCTGAGCAACACTTTGTCAGCATAATACATTTACAGAATGCATATTTATGAACCTTTGAGCCTTTATTGTTCCAGAGGGCAAATAAAAAACATGAAAAGTAGCAATATAGTGTTTCAAAGGTCCCTCAAGGAAAACAAAAGTAGTTGGAAATAAATTTAGGAAAAAAAAAAAAAGTTGTTCTCCAGAAGAGAACCTTGAATTAGCACATACAAAATATGAGCTGGTTAAGACTATTCTTTTCTACCACCTATCCCAGACTATCCTAATCCAAGTTTTAAGAAATTCTGAGCTTGAAAAATGGTTTTAAGATTTACAATATAGAATAAATTGCATAGATTAAAGATATATATGTAAGAGTAAACCAGAGATTTTTAAAGCGGCGTGTTCTGGGCAATCATAGTAAAGTAAATACAGTTCTTAAATGGAAATTATCATCTTCCTTGGAAGCTACAAGATCAGTGTGGGATGTGTCACAAAATTGCTACAGATAAAAGGTAGCTGGAGGAAGCTGAAAAATCAATAAAATGCCCTAATTGTTGTTGTTTTAATTGACTCTAGGTTCTTACGAACTTTACAGCGTATACCTCGACTGTTAAAATGAATGAGTTGCTGCTCATTATTGCTGATAATAAAATAAAGCTAGTTAGCCAGTGTTTGTGTTCTTAGACGTGTCCATTAGCTCAATTACAATTAAAAGGTTACTATACCAATGTTCCTAGATCATGCAGCCTAAAAATTAAAACCTGTAGTGTTGTCTCCCTGCATGAACAGTCTGATATTTTAAAATGAGTGACGTGAGCGTGGCTGCCTGTAGCTTTCATCCAAAGCAAAAACCAGAGCGTGTGCCCAACAGCAGAGCTCATGGAAGTTCAGCTTAACCAGGATTTTAAGTACTAAAAAAGACGGAAATAGCTCCAGCAAGCAGGAGAAAATAGATTAACATTCCAAATGGTCACAAAATGAAATAAATACAAATTTTTAGCTCTTCTGCAGCAGCAGAGCTATAGGGATTTGTACATTTTCCTTCTGGGATAAGAGTTTGTAATTGTGCTTTCTGCTTTTCTTGTCAAAGGTATCGGCTCCGTCGTAATGGCACACCAGAAAAAAAGTGAGATGGTTCCCATGTGAAAATTCAGCATTGCGTAGTGGAGGCCACTCTAACTTTAATGTATGTGTTTAGTTATTTTCAGTAGTCAAAATCCAACTGAATTCACAAATCATTCCAGTGACTCCAAAGTTGTACTGCTCACCTTTATTCATAGATAACAGATTTTCTTCCCTTCTTTCCTCAAGAATCACTCTGTTCTGCTTTGTGTAAGTCCTGGACATTGCGACTTCCAGAGCAGGCTGGCCTCTGCATAGCATTTTCCAGTGAATTGTTGTAGCCATTTGTTAAACATGAGAAAAGCTTGGAATGTTACGGTCACTCGGGAGTAACTGCACCGGTAAACCCTCACCCACCACAGCGCAGTGACTTTAAAAAGAAAAAAAAAAAGGAGGGGAAAAAAAAGAAGTATCTGTTTCATTGATTTCTCACATTTTAGATGTCACTGACAATGTTACTTTGCAGCAAGACATCTGAAATATCAAATGTTTGTTTAAAAACCATGGAAGTAACCAAAACTAACCTCTTGCTTCACCAATGTGAAATCAAGCATGGGTTGTTTACATTCTTCACTCGTTGTGAGAAAGACCTGGTGTATGAAAAGATCCGCGAGTTAAGAAACCGTACATGACTACGCTGTCATCCTTAAAGTCCCTACACATAACAAAAGTGGCAGGATGCAAATACGAGGAATTCTAGATCAAAGCAGTAAAAATATGAAGATATTAATTATCCACAAGATAGACAGTGAAGTGGTATTAATGATAAATATTTTAAATCCTGTGAAAGGGAAAATTGATAGGGATCTTTCTGCTTCCGTAGGAGTGGTGGGTTGGGAGTTCCAGATTACACTAAGTTCCAGATTACACTAAGTTTTGCTTTACTTAGAGGTCTTTAGCAATGAAATAATGACAATGAAACATTTTATATTATTTCGGGGTACTAAAGGAATGAAGAGGTTGTCGTCATCTTTATGATTTCCTTTTCTCAAAAAAAAAGTAGCAAAAGTATGGAAAAAGGGACATATCGTCACTGCAAATCAGAGATTGCACTGGCTTCCTGTATTACAATAATATTTGCTGTCCTAAGGACTCTTCTTATGGTCACAAATTCTGGTCACACTGTAAAGGTGTGCCTGAGTTTGGCCATGGTCCCAGTGTCTGGGTGTCGAAGCCTGCCCACCAAATCAGTGTTTTGCTGTCAGTCCGCCGTTCGCTGTGGTTCACGATGCTCTTCCATTTTCCAGTGCTGACGTATGGGTAAGCTGAACACGGAAACTTTTCAAGTGGATGTTTCCTATGTCCAGCCCCTGCCAGAAAGGCATATTCCTTTTTAAAAAGATAAAGTTTCTCTGTGTTTGTAATTTGGCTGTCCATCAGTGGCCCTGCTGTAAAAACAACGAATTGAGACGTTGATGTGAGAGTTAGGCCAAGTCCTAGTGGTGCCTGCCCGAGCATGAGTAATAAGTTGAAATATTCTTTGTGAATTATATGTTGAAGGAGAGTTGTGTTTGAGACATGGTGCCTCCAGCTGGTGCTCTTTGGGCTGGGTTCTGCTTCACTGCCTCCTTATTCAGGGCCATTTGGAAGAACTAAAACCTGGCTTAATATTAGGAAGGATTTCTGGAAACTGTATGCCAGATTAAACGGGGAAAAATTAAAAATAAAAATAGTTTAGAGAGAACATGTTTATTTGAAAGAGACCATGCAGTTTTTGTTTTGCTGAGGCCGTGGTTGTATGAGATAGTAAGGGCCTAAGGTTTTAATGATACTGCGCACCTAAGATACTCAAGAGTCTGTAAAAGTCTGTCCAGCCTTATGAAATAATTTTCCTAGTGAAGCTGGTACCAAGATAAATGACAGCCTCAAGTGCTTGTCAGCCCTGTGGGCTCGGTCCTCTGGAGTGCAGCTGGAACCGCCGCACCAGGAGGCTGATTATTGCCAAAAGTCTCTGCTGTGCATCTGCTTTTTTTGCTGTTGCTGCTTCCCCCCTCCCTGTTAGGTCAGTGACTGCCTTTTTGTCTCCTTCCGTCTCTGATTCTCATTTATGCGCCGTAGGGATACGTTTTGAATGAACGGAGGGAAAATGAGGAAGAAAATCAGTAATCCTGAGTAATATCCCCAGATTATCACCAACAGGCTGGACGACCTCTGTGTTAGGAGATTTTAGGGAGTTATTGTTAAGTGGTTACTCGTCCTTATCCTTTTTTAAAGTTAGATTAAAAGTAAATATGAAGATTAACACTCACTGGTTTTGTTTTGGGGAGAATTCACCAATTCGGCTTCTTACGAACAGAAAATGAGTTTGGTTAGAGGGCAGAAAGCCTTTTGTTGCAAGCTCTCCATGAGCAGGTCAGTGATACCACCCATCGGC
>JAAGAY010004170.1:0-22755 GCA_011801015.1 Ardeotis arabs | reverse complement strand
CGGGGGGGGGCGGGGGGGGGTGGGGAAATAAAAGGGTTAAATCTGAGCTGGAGGACTGCAACATCAACAACAACAAAAATATCCTGGGGGCAAAAGAAAAATATACAATCAGAAGTCTGTAAATTCTGGCCGTGCTGATGTGGAAATGAGAATACAATTCCTACTTCTGAAAACTCTTCCTTTCTGGTACCCAGAGGGTTGAATAATCATGACTTTAGAAGCCTGTAAATTGCTTTATAAAAATCGATAATCATCTGCTGAAGGATATTAATTGCGCTTTTTCACAAAGGGGAAAAGCTTCATAATATTTTATTGGTTTTTAATGGGCTCTTTGATACCACAGGAGGTAAGTGAAAAGTCTCTCTCTTTCGTTCAGGCACAGACCTAGCTTTTCAAAGGAACGTACGTACCTATTTGAGTTTTAACTTCTCCCTTGTGTTGTGCGTTCAGATTAAAAGCAGGTGGAGTCCTTTTATTTAGCCCTTCTGTTTTGCTTTCAACAGTGATTGATTCTCTGTTATGTCATCTTACCTTTCCTAAGTTCTATTGATAAACCTACGTCTTTTCCTGTCTTTCATTGCCATGCAAATTTAGGGGTTAATTCTGGAAGTTTCACCTTATTGAGATATAGTACAAAAATGCAACTCCAAGTGCTTCAAAAAGATTCAGGACTGACAGGGCCAATTCTGATACTTCTTGCTTGTTAAAATAAGTATAGCAAGTGCTCATTTTTCCGTGTCCCTCGTCCTTACTTTGGAAGAATGAGCCTTTGAGGCTCTTTAAGGGTGCTATAATTGCATTTTCCACATCGACAGCATGTTGCATCTCTAGGCCAGGAGGACAAGGGGTTGTTCTGCATATGGGCTTTGCTCAGTATGAACTTCTGTCCACTCCATCTCACACCACACAGGCTGCTCTGGCCTGAAATCGTAGAGGGCTGGAGGTGAAAAGGTGGTCCTTGCATGACTGAAGTTGAAGGCTGGAAATTATATTTGTTCAATGCTGTGTTTTGACCCTAGTCTTTCCAGATTTTGTGCTATGATAACAGAGGCATCCACAAGATCAATGAGAAAGTTTTCCCCTCTTCCCTCCCACCAGTGCCTTCTTGTCAGTCAATGGAGAAATGGACTCTACCGGGTTCCCAAATTCAAGCAGTAGGTAGGGTACTACCAGACAAAAGTCAGGTTAGTGGAGATGGGTCAAGTCCTGCACCCATTCTTATGCTCACGTTATGTACAATACATTGTGACTGTTGGAATAATTCAGGATTCAACCGTTGACAGCTGCTTCCATTGTTCTAGTGCTGCAGTGCTGGGACTTGCTTTTGGGACTAGACTTTGAGGACCGAAGGTCACAGAAACTCACGATCTACTGGAATTATGGGAAGGTTTGATTTTCCTGACTGAAGTAATTCTGACAGCCTTATTTGGACTTGTTTTGAGAACAAGTATTTCTATTAAAAGTGACATGGACTATTTACAAATGAGGTGTGCCTGAACTCTATGAAACCTAAACATATTCCAGACAAGTTTAGGCATTGTTATGCTGAAGAGCTGGGTGAAATCATTCCTGGAATCTCCCATGGTTGCCAGAGCGACCTGCGACTGTAACCAAAACATTCATCAGTCTTGCTGGGTTCCTCTGTCAGCTTCCTCAGACACTTCTTCCTTCTTTTCATTATTTTCCTGGAGAAATAAACAAAATATGACATTTGCTTAGGGTGACCCACACCAGTCAGAGTACTGGCTTGTTGAACACAGCCTGATGTGCAATTTGTCAGGCCAAGCTGTTGGATTTTGTAGTTGTCTGTTGTCTTCACCGATGCTTTGGTTCCTTCTTGTTGTTCCTCCTCTGGATGAATACAGTTGGCTGATCGGTTCTTTGCTTTGAGCGTTAGGAAGATGATGGGAAAACGTTCTAATGGGTGTGGTAGAGCAAGGAAGACTTTTTATTGTTATTTTTTCTTGTTCAGATAGAATAGAAAGATATGTCCAAATGGAAATTTCGAAGTGGAAAACAAACCGTTTATTTGACAGGAGGGAAGTCTCACGACTAGTCCTTTCACAATTAAAGAGGCAAAAAGGACTGTTTTAACAAGCTGTAGACAATATTTTTAATTCTGGTCAGCTGTAGAGCTCCTGCAAGACTACTCAGCCATCTAACCCTGTTCTGTAATACGCCCATGGAAGTGACTCAGTTACACAGTCCCACCTTGACCTGTTGGCAGTAAACTCAAGCAAATACCATGCAGGACCTCATAACATCGCATCGCTACGCATCTTCATTGAAATAGAAACGTTTGAGTGAGGCTGCCATGCCATCAGAGAAATCAAGTGCTTCTGGGATGTCCCTGGGTACCCCTTTCCCTGTATGGAGTCCCCATGTGGACTTTGTGTGTGTGGCTTTTAGGAGCCTCTCATGTTGCCATCCCAAGCACGCACTGCTGCAGAAGACATTGTTTTCATTGCTCCAGTTTTCTCATTTGGGTAGTTCAGAGCTGTAGCTAGTCAAGTCACCAGCTAAATTCTTGGCATTCGTGGACTAATTCATTCATTAAAAAAGAGCACCCGTGTGCGTGTGTGTGCATTTTTCAGTTGTTTTCTGGGAAGCCGTTGCACAGCCTTCATGCACACGCTCTGCTGAGGCTGAGCAGTTGAAATATGTGACAAACACGATGTCGCTTCCAGATTGTAGCAGTGTGCCGGTGCGGATCCGTGGGGCCCGGTAGGTAGAGAGCTTCCACTAGAGCTGAGCTGAGCTGCGACACAGGTGAACGGACCCGTCACACCCAGGTTAAAGCATTGCTCACATGTGGGTCACAATATGCTTAACAAATACTTCTCCACTGTATGGTAGAAATTACAGAATAAAAGTGGAATTCAGTGGAATTGCCCTAAATTGACACCAGGTCAATCGGAGTGGGTGTTTCCCTGGCTCTTGGTCATCACCAGAGATGGGATTGCTTAAACTTAGGCTCCACAGCATCACAAAGTCCATCTGGACAACTGGATACAGCAGTGTCTCACTTTGGGGCTTTCTGGGGAGAGTTGCTTGTCTTGTTTTCTGTAGCGCGGCACGGCACAGTGCTGTAGTATCCGAGCTGTGTTTTTTGTGCTGTGGGTGAATGGGGAGTTTTCATTTCAAATTCAAAATTCTGGGAGATAAAAAGGAGAGAGTTTTTTGACAGTTCTGTGGTTTGTCTCTAGGCACATTGGGTGCTGATTTTCATTCCCGTACATCAAGGCAACTGTCTGAACTACAGTCCAAACAGAAATTCCTTCAACAACAAACCGCTAATATCACATGTAGTTCCAGTTGTTCACACTTTCTTGTGCTCCGTCTTTCCCTGAAATCTCACTTCCCCAGCCCACTGCCTTGGGCTAATAGTTTGTAACAAAGCTCAATCTTTAAAATGTCCTATATAAATCGAGAAGGGAAGATCATAAAAGAGAAAGATGAAAACATTTACCACTCCAGCTCCTGCACTCCGAGTCTCTCCTGAGTTTCCCGATTCATCAGCCGGTTAGGAGGGCAGGCAGTCACCCACACTGCCTGGCTGCCGTTGCTCTCTCCGAGGCGACTGGGTACCATTCATCACGGGCTGCTGGCTGAAGGAGAGGGTGTCAATGCTGGCAATTGATCCAAGAAAACCTGCGCGTGTTATTGTACCTCACTAAGGGGCTTCTTCCTTCTCTGCTTTTGCCTGTAACTGAAAAATTAACCCGTCAGGTTTTTTTATTGTTGTTGTTGTGAAGATGGGAACAGTGAAAATAATATCTGTAGGGGGAGGAAACATTCTGTGCTCATCCCATCCCTATGTCCTAATCTTTATTTGATGCTGTAAATTAGGGCAAAAAAGAAAAAGTATCTGCTCTCTTGTAGCGTATCTGATTTAGAAGAAGGGAGATCTGTGGGGATTGTCAGCTTGTAACAGTACATATTCATATGATGAAACGGAATTACCCAGAAGACAAAAGGTGTAATTATTGCTCACAATGCCATACTGTGCAGTAAGCCCGCTCATCCAGACCCGTAAGGATATTTGTGAAGTAAGGCACTGTTAAGCAGCGGCTTGCGCTGTGACTCTGGCTAGACCTGGATTTGGAAATCTGCAGGTGAGAAGGGAAGGCTCCTGTGGTCGTTTGGGCTGCCGCAGAGAGGGAATGGGAAATACAGAAGCTGACGGTCTACAGGGCACCGATTTCCGTCTATCCCAAGTCAACGCTTTAGCGTCCGTTGGCTTAGGCGTACACTTACTTCCCAGTAATTTGCTGAATCAGGACTGTGGGCAGTGTCCAGCCACTGGTGCCACAAGGTACAATAGAAAAGCAGGAAGTTAGGCAATTTTGAGGAGTTTTCTTTATAGGAAACTTTACATTTTTATAGGGCTTTTCATTTAAGAATCTCAGCAAGCTAAGCTACAGTGATTAATTAAATTTTACAGCTACCCTGTGCCCTAAGTAAACACCGCATTATTATTTTTTGCTTTAATAGAGAGCAAATGCAGGATGCAGGAAGGAAAGGATTTTGAAGTGTGTCCAATCAGCTGGGGCGGCTCCTTCCCTCGTTTGTAATCCCCCCGTCTGACGCCCGGTAGGATCAGTATTGCTTTTTAGGTAACTGGAGTCAGATGGACAGTTTCGTCTTCAGCGTGCCGTAAACCAGAAGTAAATTCCTGGAAGACAACCAGAACACACATAAATCCAACCCAAAGAAGAGCAGAGTCTCTCGGTAAATTTGAAGAAATACTTAGCTGGACTTTTTTTTAGGCCTGGTTTCCCTAAAATGAGCAGATTTTGGAGCATGTTGTAATCAGCATGACTGTTTGGCCCCAAGGATACAGGCAGAGCAAATGTTGGGGCAGCCTTTCTGCCTTGCTGGATGTAGACTGTTGTCTAAATATAATCTGTCCTTGCTAGCTGTTAAAAAGAACAGGGATATCCTTTCTTGCCTCCCGCCTGTGTTCAGCCATGAAAGGTGCAGGAGAGAGCTCCTACGTAATGTGTATCAGGGGCAGAGGAGGCACAGGGCTGCTTTTGACTCAGCAGATGCTGTGTGTAGAAGTCTTTGTATAGGGCATGCTCCTCCAGTCTAGGAGAGAATCTAGGAGAAGTTTAAAAAAAAAAAACCAAAAAAAAAACCCAACCAAAAAAAACCCCCCACAACCACAACAAAAACCAAAAAACCAACAAACCCCCTCAAAAAACTCAAAACAACAACAACAACAAAAAAAAAATAAAAGGAAGATACTGAACATTTCAGAAATAGACCTTATGTTTTTTCTGTAGCCTTTTGTGATAAGGTGAGAAAACTGTTCTAGCTGTGGGAACAGTTCCTGTACTTTGTGCTATTTTGCATGATTTGTGAGGAAAACAGCAGATATTCTAGATGAACATCGTGGTTCTGGAACAAGTGGGTATCTAGTGATGGGTATCAAAAGTTTGCATGGACTCAGAAAGTGGCTGGGCACAATGATGGGAGAAAGCTTCACTAAAGGCTCTTCAATGAAAGGGCACAAAGGCTGCTTACAGAAAAAGAGAGGTCAGCCTCTCATCTGACCAGAAATGGTGGTACTTGGTGTACATCGATAATATCCTGTACCTTGCAGTGGACTCTGTGAAGCACTCGCCTCTGGGAGGAATGAGTTGTATTTTTAGTTTAAGCGTTGCAAAGAACAACTTGAGCTGAATTTAGATGATAGAGAGTGGCCAGTCTAGAGGAGCTGCTTTACTTTTTATTTACTTGCTGCCATCCCCTCCTGCAGACTTGGTATAAGATAATGAAAATAGAAGAAAAGCAAGGTTCTGCCCCAACACCTGCTCTTAGCTTCGCTGTAGTGACCTTTTAATTGAAGCAGGCAACTAGCCGGACGTAATCGATTCTCACCAAGTGCCTTTCTTCCAAAGTCTGTGCAGCAAATTGTCACTGCTGATGCTGTTTGTGGGACGTTCGTGCTGTGTGGATGGCGTTTTCCTCTGTCAGCCAAGTAGGAACCTCTCCTGACTGAGCCAGTGGAGCCGTGTGAAGCGTGTTGCAGCTGGAAGCTGTTCTTGGCATGGTTTACGTTCAGCTCATTGAAATGGCATACCTGTCATCGGGAGTGGTTTCTGTGAAACTTCGTCGTGTCTGTTCGTAACCAGGCCAGCCTGGCCTCTCCAGAACCGCTCCTTTCTTCCACTGTGCCTATAGGGAGGTTTTTTGCCTGGTTTGTTGGACTTTGATGTACTTCCAGAAAGCCCTGCGTGCAATGCCAGAGGAGCACGTGGAATGAGGCAAAGGGATTTCACAGCGCGTAAGGAAGGTAAGTCCTTTGTCACCGTTGAATGCAGCTTTGTCAGTGTGTGGAAAGTTGTTTTTATTCTGAGTCTTGTCAACTTAGGGTTGAAAGTGGGAGCAGTTGGTAGCATACTGGAATTACAGGTCTCGTTTGTCGCAGCCCTGTAGGTGAAGTGCTGGAATTCAGAATGACTGTGGAAAAGCAGACTCTAAAATGTGGCAGAGAGGGCTGGAAAACGCAAAGCCCAGCCGTCAGGTTTGATTAGCAAGAGTGCTTTTTGGAAGGGAGGGAATTTTTCAAACAGGGAATTGCCGCTGAGGTCATTCTGGCCTCACTTTAATATCTCCAATTTACCTAATTGACATTTTATTTTCCATTTTAGTTGGTTATACTCTTATTCATTCACTGTCTTCATACAGTTTTTGAGGCTGAGTTTTACTAAGACGTGGCCCCAAGCTGACTGATGCTCAGGACCGAATAAAATGAGCGAGTCCTTCATATTTTCAGTAGGAAATTTGAAAGCCTTAACTATTTAAATTTGGAAAAAGTCACAGCCTGTTAAAAGTTGTTTATAAAGTGAAAGACAGTTCTCGAAGCATTGGTAGCGTCTCTCTCCCATTTGTACATTGTGCTGCCGTGGGGATGTGACTGCTGTAAGAGTCTCACTGCCCGTGGGCACTGCAGCCTGAACCTGGAGAGATGTGTTTGCTGTCACGGGGTTGTAGAACCTCTGTGGTTTTTTTGGATCCGGGTTTCCTGGGCAGCTTTGGGGATGCCAAGCCAAACCTTTTTACTTGTTTTGAATTGGCTTTTGCTGCTCAGAGCCTGGTACACAGTACCATCTGTCCCGCTTATTGGATGTGTGAGGGTGTATAGCCGCTCTGGGAAAAAGGGACATATGGAAAATGATAGCTGGTGAATCCCAAGAAAGAAAAGTCACGGGAAACCACCTAATTACCAAGGCTTAATAGCTGGTGAATCGACAGTAAGGAGCTTGGTCCTGAGGTCCTGCGGCATAAATGCGTGATTACGTTAACGCCCCGCTGCTACCGGGATACTTTTGTGTTTACAGGCCTTTCTCCGTTATTGCTAGAGGCCTTCGAATCCCAGATAGTCAAAATCTCTATTCAGTGCTGCCTGCTGGGCGTTTAACAAGGGTCCTTGTAACGGGACCTGGTACAAGTACGAACATGAATGAGGAGTGCAGGGGCCACCGCAGCACCGCGGGCTGCAAGGTAGCCAAATGGAGGCGGCCGCAGAAAAGCAGGAAAAAGTAGACAATGACCCTCGGTGCCTCCAGGCATTGCTTCAAAAGGTGTCAACACCAATTAAATTGTAAAGGCTCTGTCAGCTCCTGAAAAGTTATCTAGGCAGGGACAGAAAGTACAGAATCAAAGGGGCTGCGGCGCGGTTTGGTGCGTTTCGCAGCGGAGCATGGGCTCCTGATGGTGTGGGATCCGGCTGGGAGCCTCCCAAAGGCAGGGCGGTGCTTGGAGTGGAAAAGGGGCGAGATTGCTAGCGTGGGGTCTCCTGCCCCGCC
Source organism: Ardeotis arabs (assembly GCA_011801015.1). Taxonomy (NCBI): domain Eukaryota; kingdom Metazoa; phylum Chordata; class Aves; order Otidiformes; family Otididae; genus Ardeotis; species Ardeotis arabs. The sequence continues at coordinate 14,938 of JAAGAY010004170.1, read as the reverse complement.
GGGGTTTATCAACAAACGGGGGGAGTGTTTAATAACACGAAACCATGGCTGGTCACAGAAAAAGCTGAACGTCTCTCCCCGGTCTCAGCCAGGCGTTGATACATTTGAGAACTGGATGCAATGTCTTCCCCAATAAATTTGCTTTCCGTGTGCTCTGAGCATTTTTAATTTCCTTGTAATAAACAGCAGCTCTCAAATTTACTTTATTCATTGCGGTATAAAATTGCTCATTAGAAAAGGAAGTGGTGTTTTAGTAGCTGATTTGTTATGTGGTTAGATATGAAAAAAAAAAAAAAAAAACAAACCAAAACCCCCAAACTACAACAATCTCATGCTGTCTTTCCCCTTTACTTGTGGGACCACCAAATGACTGGGTGATGTTGATATTAAGGCATGTTTGTAGGTACGCACAGCAAATTGAAAAGGTGGCTCATGGGTTTTGTACGATGAGTCCTAAATAGGGTATTTTGCCAAATCCCCTTTGGTATTGTAACAAATTACTTAATAAAAAACTAGTTTGGGAGGAGGAATCTGAGTTGGAAGGTTTGGGAAAGCTGTTTAAGTGAAAAGATACAAAGCTACTGATGGATTGCTGCATTTTGGAAAGTTTTTCCAGAAAAGGAGGCAATTTGGTGGAACCTAATATAGAAGCAACAATGGAAATTGCTGGAGTATGTTCAGCGATCTACAGATTTTTTTTTTTTTTTCTCTGACTAAAGGTTTGGACAATGTTTATTTTCCATTATCACGTCTCTGAAATTCATCATTCCTAAACGTCCCAATACCTGGAGAAACCAAAAGAGCAATTTCTGATAAAGTTGAAGGACGTCAGAAATATTCTGAGTCTCTCCACTTAAGCAGTGGCGCAATTTAGCAAATGTAGTCTTCCTGAGTACTAGAGCAGAGGTACTTTTATGGAGAGAAAATAAGTCAGTGGTGGTGTTAGGCAAACGGCGGAGCGAGGATGCTGAGGATCCCGTCTCTGCCCTTGCCAAGACTACGTGCTTCCTGGCGTCTGAGAGGACAGTGTGTGTATTTTATGTCGCCTGGAAGGATGATTTCATGAGTGTTTTTTGGGCAGTCAGCTGTGCCCTGCGGCTGTCCCAGCAGTGAGCAGCAGCCAGCTGACCTGGGCTTTGGCAGAAATACCCAGCTCACCTCCAAAAAACATCACGGAGCGAGGGGAAGAGCCCAGGTCTTCTCTTGCTCTGAGGGAAGAGCTAGCAGGGGGAGCTGGACTCAGCAGCAGGTTTTTATTTTTTTTGCAGAGGGGTCAGGGCAAGGTTTTGGGACTGGCACCACCGTGCACCTGGAAGCAGATGATATTGTCTATAATCCAGCTGAAATGCACAGTGAGCAAGCATGTGAGTACATGTATATGCGTAGAGCGAGGAGACTGGGAGATGCCGATCAGCATTTCTCCATCGATGATGGTGAAAGGCTGGACCGTGGCTGTGCTTGGCATCGGGAATGGGAGAGAGCACGTGTGCCCGAGCTGCCACCTCTGCGCTCATCAGAGGTGCTGCTGGTGAGATGGTCCCCACAGGTGCAACTCAATCAGAAGTGCTAGGGCAGGAGGATAATCGCGCGAGCCGTAGCTCACTACCCATTTCATATTATGAATTTTTCAACTGTTGCTAGGTAGCTGCCTGATGGGAGTGGAGAAATGGGATTTTTTTTTTTTTTTTTTTATTCCACCTTTGAACAGCTTATTGTAAATTGCTGTCCTGTGCAAATGGGGAGAATACCTCGCAGCGCTGCTCTGCCGCCAGCCAGAAAAAAAAGCGTGACCACAAGCGGGGCTGTGCTCCTGTCGGCCTCCGTGCATGGGAGATGGCACGGGTGCTGCAGCTCATGTTCGAACCGTCCGTGAACAACTTGCAGCAGGCTTCTCCAATTTGCAGGAGAAAGGTGGGCAGAAGGCCACCTCATAATGGCAGAAGAGAGGAAAAAATTAGTCAGGTTTTGCCACGGTTTGGGGCAGAGTTCCTCAGTCTAATGCTGCTTCCCTTTTTACTGATTCATTTTTCATGTGCAACAAAAGAGCTTAAAAAGAAGACATCATTTCCATGTTGTGTTTTGCTCTATAAAGCTAAAGCACTGCCGAATGGTGAGAGTATAATTTCTGCTGGTAAATAACAACACGGTCAGCAGTGCAGTTCTTGCCCTTCTGTGTGCAACAAAACAAATGGTGCAAATAGATTGTGCTTTTACTGCAAAGAAAAAACCCAGTTTGTTCCTTTAAGGAAATGTCATGGTGCAGGCATTCCTCAAGATTTAGCAAAATTCCTACAGCTCTTCCTGGCCAGCGAGAGGAGAAAGGTGACGGTGCGTTGTCCTGCGGCCGGCGAGCGGGTGGGGACGTCTCGGCGTCGGAGTGTTGCTCTGGCTCTGCCCATCTTTGTGCGGGCGTACAACAGAGAGGAGGTTTTACACGGCTGAGTGCATTGTAAACTCTGTCACTTCAGGGTATCGCCCACTTACACAACATCCTCATCATTTTTCTTAGGAAATGATCTGAGACAAAGTATTGAATTATTTAGGGTACCACTGGGAGAGGGGATTGATTCCTCGCTGTATCAGAGAGAAATAGCTGCTCTTTTGAGGCTTGATCCAAAGCCTGGAGAAGTCAATGAGAATCTTTCTGTGGATTTCAATAGGCTTCAGATCGTGCTCTTATTCACTCATCAACAATTTTTCTGTAGTTAGAACAAAACAATGCATCCTTTCATTGCAAGGCGCTCGGCTTGCTGTACCTAAGAGGAATACATTCTGTCCCGTTCCGCTGAATAGAAAATCAATTATGGCCTGCTGAAATAAGTAGCAAACAGCTTTTTAACATCACTGAACGTTAGATTTAGCCCCTGTGCATTTGAAATTCTTGTAGCATGTGCACAGCTACCTGCATATGTACATTTTAAACTCAATATATGAGCTTGTGATACTGTCTCCTTTCTTTGCAAGTAATATTTTTGTTTGGATTAAAAATATGCATCCTACTTGTTCCAGGCTTTCTGATGTCTTTTGTCCTCTTTGTTGCCAAAGGAGAAAGTCCAGTATGTTTTCATGAGTTACCAATTCTTATTCTGTTCCTGGGAAAATCAAGGGGTAGCATCTATGTTGGACAGCACTGAAATTTCCCGTTGTGACGCGGAAAGAAGTGGTCAAAGTAGGCAGGGCTTCTGCAGCTGCCAGCAGCTTTTCCAACAATTTCTTTTAAAAAGAGATGCAAAAGTTTTCTTGAATGTCTGACTTTTCTCTTCTCTTTCTTTGTGCCGTGTGTGTTTAAACAAAATTTAGCCGTGTGTAAATGATACTACTCCCATGTGTGCCTTCGCAAAGGAGACTGAGAGCAGGTCGTTAATCCAGTCTCAGCTTGCCGTCTTTACAAAATGACTCAAAAATGGACCTAACACAAAATATAAGAGGAAAACAAATAACAGTGAGTGCCACACTCAACTTTTGACCTCTTAGGTTGCGTTTGAGTCAGGAGTGAGGTGAATTCATTGCTCACCATCTACAGTGTACCTGCTTCTGAGCTCAGGCTGCAGGGTAGGCCTGACGGCTCTTCTGGAGTTGGTGGAAATACAGTTTAGTGTAATTTAGATTAAGAGCTGACGACAGTTTTGCCACGTGCCTCAGCGCAGAGCCTGTAAGGATTGTGTGCAAGTACCTGTTTGTAATATTTTGAATGACATATTGGGGAGCAGCCTCAGCAGACCGGCACGCCGGCCGGAGACAGAACACCAGCACCCTGCGCTTGCAGCCGGGTCGGGCTCGTGCACCTCCCGGAGCAGCCCTTAACCCTGGGGAGACGGTGAGGACTCTGTCCAGCGTGGGCTTTGTAGCAAAGACACGTGTTGGAGGACTAAATTAATTTAATAATTTGGTGGTAAATTACAAACTCGCCATGTAAATTCCTATCAGATAGGTTCTCTTGTCATGCTCTGTTTTTCGCTAGAGCGATTTTTTCACTTTAATAATTTAATATTCTCAGTACATTTGGCTTCTTGTCTTGAAGGAAGTGTTTTCAGCTATATAATTATTCAGTCATTCGGAGGGAGTTCTGAACAGTAGATTTATCGTACTCTCAATAATAGGATTCAGAAAATGGGTGGTATCAAACTGTAAACATTTTGAAACGTTAAGAAAGGATGAGAGCAAGGTGAGATTATCACAGCAGGGGCAGGGCCAGCATGTTAAAGCACTAGCTGTGAAGACTCATGCTTTTTGGGAGTCATCTCCACAGTCTGGTGAAGAGTTATGGACCCTTTGAAGGAAAAAAAAAAAAAGGGAAATATTGTTTATATTACCTTATGATGCTTACCTACAAGTAGACTAACGGAAAGGCCAGCCTAGATTGAGGTTGGTTTTGGTTTTAAGCTGGCTGAAGCAAGAGTTGAAACAAGAGAAGCAGAGCATGGTTGTGGTTTCAGAAAAATGCCATTCAGTTTTCATAGCCGGCGGTTCCTGTCAGGGAAAGGGACAAATAATAGCTTATCTAAAATTATGAAATTTTATAAATATTTACTAATAGCAAAATATCCATTGGAATCAATCACAGAATTGGCAACAGGAACACGTTTGAGCCTCGGTACAAGTCTGACTGAAGGCAATCCAATTGCTAGGTGATGGTTTAGCAGCTCCATAAGAGAGAGAGTTTCTTTCCAAGAACAACGACAAGAGCGGGTGTTCTGCAGAGCGCTGGGTTTGTTTTCCTGCCCCGTTCCCATGTAAGCCGTCTCTTTCCCCATGCTTGCTCCCCTTGCATTGCACTAGAGATCAAGGAAAGCAGAAGAGCTTTAAAAATAAACTGAAAGAACCTGGTCTCAAAAGCAAGTTGCCTTTATTCTGACAGTTATTTTTCACTAATTAATTGCCTTTTAAGAATTTTCTGTCGATGCTGGTGACTAAAATTTGCAGTTTGAATGAACCTTTCTCCATGGGTACATAAGCAGACTGAATTTGGAAAAAAACAGCTTTATTATTAATTTTGATTTATTCTTTCCTTGAAATATGAGAGTAAGAAAAAGATTACAAGACCTAAAAATTTGGAGATGCACGTGTGTGGATAACCAGTGAGGAGTCAAACAGGATTTACTGGGAATTGTCGGGGCTGGCTGAGACCGAGTCAGCTCAGCGCTCCCAGCTCTGCTGAGATTCCCTCTTTGGAGAAGAGCTCGCAGGGCTGGGCAGTCATTAATTCTCTTGACAGCACAAAGCCAGTTCCCTGATTTGTCTACTTGTGAAATTTCTCCTTCCAAAATAAAAAGTTCAGAGCGTTTGGTGGAATTAAAAATCTGTCAGTGATTGAGATTTTTGTAAATGTGGAAAAAACCCAAAGATAATATTAGACTCAGAGACACTTTTCATCTTAATTTTTTTTTTTTTCTTTATCTGGCTGTATTATAAACTTCAGTTAAACTGTGATTAGCCCTGGCTATTTGCCTGTCCTGACAGCTATAGATAGATACTTTGTTATCCATAGTGAGCTTAAAATAGTTAATAAATGAGCTGAAAAATAGGTTTTTATTTTAGTAGTGCCTGCTGTACATGTATAATTGGTAAGACAGAAAGCTATCTGGGTTTTTTTTAACTGGTATTTTTAGGAAAGTGATCTCCTCACATTTGTACTAATTAACTTTTTTGGTTATCATTCCAGTTTTAAAAGGAAATAGTACTAGTCAATCCGACAGAAATTTTGCTAGGGATGCACTTATTTTTAGTTCCTTCCTTCCCATATAGAGTTAAATTTTCCTAGCATTGATACTCTCTAAAGATATAAATGCCTCTATAGCAGAGGGAACCATATTGATTTAACAACTTAATTTTTTTGCATATAGGAAAAAAAATGATATGGGGAAGGTTTAAAAAACCTTTACTGAATAGGTATTTGATGTTTCAAAACTAGCAGCCGTGATTTTACCTGTGAACAACGATTAGAGTTCTGAATTGTGATCATTGCTGTTGGAATAATTTTTGCTCAGTCATCTGTTCCCTTTTATTGTCGATATGCAATCATTGTCATTAGAATCTACCAGTAATGAGTTTGCTGAGTTGAGATGACTTGGTCTTGGAAAATATTTCATAATTATGAATGTGTGTATATCCTTCCCTCCCTCTTTGGTAAGCTCTGCTCAAACACTTTCATTATTATTTGTTGATGAATAATATTCAGATTAGGTTGGGTCAACACTGCTGATTTGGACCCACTGCAGTTTTCAGGAATATGATGCTGATTTTTTTGCTGCTGGAGTCCATTTCTGGAAAGAGAACCCGATCATTAGCTGGCAGGAATTGGCATATTACATTGAAAACAGTTTTCACTAATTGATGATCTGGCTGATTGAATTTCCAGTCTTGGTTCTCACTTGGACCGGATGCAGTCTTATTTCTCAATATAACTCATGGCTAAATTTTACTGAAATTATATCCCTATGAAATTTCTATTTGTGCAACAGACTTAGCATTTGTCTATCCATCTTATTAAAATCTAAAATAAACCGGGGCAATCCCATCCCACATTCAGGAAAGTGCCCTATTTTTGGTCTCCATGCCAACTCTCTGGAGAAGCGTCTACTATTTTGTACCATCATTACGAGTTCATTTTCTTGTTACAGATAACAAACCCGCTCTCCTTTCCTATTGCCCTCGCCTATTCATTTAAAAATGGTTTCATTTTTACAACACTGATGTTATTCTCACCAGCTTGGCAACCCTGGGATAATAGCATAAATCAGTGAATTATTATTTTTGTTTAAGGCATTTCTAATTTTTAATTAGAAAGAAAAGTCAGACTCTCGCTGATCACCTACAGGACTGTGACTCTCCATGGTTACCTGTCACTCAAAGAGATCTAGCTCTGAGGAATGCTAATTAGCACTGTTAAAGCACTGGTAATTGAACTGTGGAGACAGCCTGCAGACGAGGCTGCTTGCATTCGGCATTGCTTTGCCATTTAAATGGACTGGTGCAGTCATGAAGGTAGGATGGATAAAAGCGAAAAAAAGCACTCGGGCTGTAATTTTTCATTTTGACTTTCAAGTTGTTTACCAAAGTGTTTCCTAGAAACGAGTGCCCATACCAAAAAAGTGTCACGCGTAGCAGCTTCACTGACAACCTACGCCTAAAAAGTGCACAACGCCCTTCATCTCTTACTTTTCTTCTTGCCTGGAGCAGGCACTTGTTGCAGTGGAGCTCAACATGCTGCCCTGGATGACCCACGCCTCTCCCCCTTCAGTGTTGGCATTCCAAGCAAAAGATTAAAATTTAAGGAAGCGCCAAATTTAAAGCAAGCTGAAGAGAAGCCCTCAAGGAAGGTAGCGTTCATGCTGCGGCTGATGACGGTTTTCCAGATATTTATGTGACCCCTGGTGCTGTGATAGCCGCGTGCCGTGGAATAACGCATCTTCCGTCATAGCGTTTTACAGGTTTGCTGAAGTGAGGTGGAACGTCTTGGCACGGTGGAAGTGAAACCCAAGCCTTCTATTGCAAGGGCAGGCTTCTCGTCTGGCACCTTCAAGCGGGCTTGGTTTTTCTGAGAAGGTAAATATTCAGCATCTCCTGAAGAGGTGGGACTTTCCTTAAAAGTACCCCAAAAGTGAGATAACCACGTCACGCTGATCTAATGTGTCTTTGTCATCTCTTTGGCTGCTCGTGCGATTTCTTTGTCCATTGTACAGTTTAATGCCTCAAATTATTCTCCATGCCTTCAAAGAGTCGCGTATTTGTTCAGTTTAGCAAATACGAGCAGCCGTATTCACAGGTGTGAATTTGAACACTTACCTTGGTCCTTAGATTGTGCTGTGATGCATACACAAGTTATACATTTGGATATTCCAAGAATAATAATACTGATTTTAAAATATGTCCATCAGCTAATAGATGAAATGTGGGAATTTTTTTTCTGTTTATCAGATAAGTGCGTGCACATTTCAGTACCTGCAAGATCATGAATCCATCATTTGATTATGTTAAGTGACTGTTTGCAGCATATAACAGCTTTATTAAGCTGTGAATATTTGAGACAGATGCTAACCTAAGCATTTCAGGATACCGATGACTTTTGCGTTAAAATGTGAAGATCTGATAATGCAGCAAGTGTCCAAGTGTTATCTTCACTGACGAGTTGAACTTGAAATCCCTTTTCTCCTACTTGTAATGCTCCCACCTATTCTGGGCGGATAAAACTGGCTCCGAATCTCAACAAGTCCAGGACTTCGTGCAGACATTTCAGTGTGCGAGACTCAATGTTAGACGGGTAGCACGCAAGTGTTGTCTTTATGTATCTCAACCTTAGTGTTTATTTAACCAAAACTGCTCCTGCCTGAAATGTTCCCAGTTTTTTCATTCTTGCTGCTTTGTGGAGAACAGTACGGATGGAAATTTTCCATGTTATGAGATAAAAACAGTCAATAGTTTCACATTTGTGAAATGTTATGATGGCAGTTGAAATGTAGCACTTTCCCGATCGTATTATCTCTGGAGAATGGTAAGGCTGACCTGAAGGACTGTGTGCTAGCATGTGTCTGCCTTGCTCCGTTCTTCCTAATAGGACGCACTGGCACGCTCACCGCGTTTCACTTCTCACAGGCATTTCGCAGGACACGTTGTCTCTTTTGGCCTCCTGACCATGCCCTGTGCTGGTTAGGTGGAGAAGGACCCATGTACCTTTTAATGTGATTTACACTGTGTTGTTCAAAAGTACTGGGGGGGGTGGAAAAATACCCCAAGGTGTGCTCAGGAGTATAAATGGCACATCATCGGCTTTTAATCTGAATCGTCTCAGACCATTGCCTGGGGAGCAGTGGCTTTTTTCACTTATTTGCAGGTTGGGTTTGAAGGGGTACCGACTTTCTCTCATTTATGTCAAGCTGTTATCTGTGTAGCCTTTGTGTTGCTCATGACTTTTTGTCTCTGAAATGCTTCCTGCACGCCGGGACTCATGTGAAACACAGGCAGGCTGCTGTGTGTAGACTGTAGGGCGTCACATGGGGTCCATCTCCACAGGGGTGACCATATTTTTGCTTTTCTGCCCCAGACAAGGTGGCCCACCCCAGATCAGCAGACTGCTGTACTGCGCCAGCTTAGTGCTAACCGAGTCTGAGAGAGGAGCATCTCAGCCTGGTGCCCACAGAGACCACCCAGAGTCTCTGCCGGGCGTGGGGAGCCGTGGCAGAGGCTGATAAATGAGTGGGAGATGCTGACTTGAGGTCTCCAGAGGCTTGTGAGCGCCCGTGACCCAGTGCCTGTTTCTGCAGCAGTGGCACAGCACAGCTCTGTGATTGAGGTGAGTCTTTTAAACACACAAGTGTTTTTTTTAAACAAAACCAACACTGACCTATCAGCAAATAGACTTTAAGGTCATTTAAATTAGGTAGTGGACCTACTGTGTGTCCCATTTGCCTAGCAGGGTGAGAGTGTTGTATTTTTGGGTGTCTGAGATGGCAGTCACCATAGTACATCTCTGCAGCACTGCAGGTGAAACACCACGCCGAAACAAAGAACTTCTCCTTCCTCTGCGGCTTCAGAGGAAGTTTATTCAAATATGTCTGTGCTCTTCCTCACCTGTCTCTGGGGAATCACAGCAGTTAGACTCACACCGAGCTCAGTTTTGAGCCCAGATACTTGTTTCTGAATATGCAAACCTTTTGCAAGCGTTGGGACTGCGTATGGTTAACAGAAGAGTCATATTTGTGTGGGGACCGTGGCAACGTGGAACACTGGAGCAATATGTTTTGGTTTATTTTAGTCAATGTTGAGAAGGAAAAAGTATTAGACTTGGGGAAATTAAACACTGACTGTATTAAATTGTCATTTCTCCTCTGTTGACTTGCCAGAAAAAATACCGGTGTTACCAACAAACCCAAAGGCAAGGAGAGCAGGCGATTTACCTGGTGTCACTCAAGAGGTGAGAACCAGAGATGAGACACGGGCTGTCTGGAGCCTGTGCCCCCTTTATTAGCCCAAACTGCCTGACTGCTGGCTGTTAACAGAGACACAGGTAATCAGGGAAGAAAAAAGTCTGATGCTGTGTTATTTGTATCTGCCTAGTCTCTTCCAGGGCAGAAAAGCCTTTCACTTCTTAGAAGTTGTCTGCCAAAGGGATATTTCCTCGTATGATAAAATTATAATAATTACATCGCATTCAAAGCAATTTCTAAGTACTTTAGTACCAGGGAGCTGCATCAGTGCGACCGCAGAGGTTTAGCGCTCGATTACAGCGGTACAACTGCCTCAGTAAATCTTCCCTGAGCAGCCAAACCCTTCAACAAGCAGAATAGCACAGATTTCCCCTAAGCAGACACGTTTCAGGGCACCGACTTGCCCCCGGCGCCGATGGATTTTAGACTGGGATTTTTAGAGCAGTGGTACATGCAGACACCCTCAAAGCTGTGCATGGCTGAATTTCGTACCTGCTGTGTTGTATGCGGTCAGGTGCATGGTTTTGAACCATGCAGTGGGGCTTTTTTAGGTACTTCTTATACCAGGCTACCCTCTTTTAGGCTAAAGGTTGCAGCGTGTCCATTTTAATTTGAAAACACAGAGGACCCCGGAGGCTGGATCCTTTGCTCAGGTAAATTATCATCGCACCATTCTCTTCGACTCGCTGTCACCTGATAACATTTGTTTTACTTCTACAGCAAAAGAGCTAGAAAAGCCTTTCGCTTTTTTTTTTTGCAAGTGAACAATAAGTAGCAGTACCAATCAAAAATAGCTTAATAAAAACACTAAGGAACCTTTCTCTGCTACGGGTAAACAAATCTAGGTTTGCTTATGTATATTGTGAGTGTATTTATATTCTCCTGTTGTTGGAAACAGCGTGCGCCTCCGTGCTTGGAGGGTTGCCGCCTTACCTGCCAGCCTGATGTAATTCATTACCCTGCTCTAATTGAGTCTGCTCCAGCAGCAAGAAGGAAATACATGCGTTTTAGGGCTGCTGTGTCCCTGAAACCGCTGCTTTTTTGGGGTCTTCATGCGACGGCGGTGGGTAAATGTTCCCCAGTGGATAATTTCACTGGAGGCTGTTGGACTGGTGTGCTGGGGCTGGCGTCCTGCAGCAAGGGTGCTGCTCGCCCCAGCCTGTGATGCTGCGTGGGCTGCCCGTGGTGTAGCAGGAGAGGGATGCCAGCTGCAGCCCCCTGGTTTTCTGTTCCCCCAGGAGCTCCCTTAGGGCCTTATCCCCTCCCAAAGCCAGCCGGAAGAAACCAGCGTGATTCCAGCTTCTCCGCGCTAGGATATTTGCATTTTGTCCTTCACTCTCTGCTTTCAGAGCAGGTCTCACCCCATCGCCTTTAATACTGAAAAATTTAGCCGTTTGGTTTTAATATCACATTTCCTCTTCTGATTGTTAAACCATTCCTAAAAATAGACTTGGAAACCAATTTGCAGTTTTGTCCCTGGAGCTCCCACACTGGTAGTGGGACAAGGGGCTTTGTGTCAAAGAAAGATGTCTACCTCCAGCACCAGGCTGGAATAAAAAATGATGATAAAACACTTTTAAGAATGCATTTCACAGTTTGTCCTCAGTGTGAATTGCTTCTTACACTGTGAACTTTTTGGACTGCAGGGCTGAGAATTTTCCTTCCAGTCCATCCTGGGTTACAACCAGTAAAGGTCTCGGATCAGAGATGGCAAAGCTTCTCCAAAGAACTCCAGAGAAGGTGAAAATGGAGCTCTAATGAGGATGTCTGTCCTCTGACCGCTTTCCCAGCAAAACAACAAACTGGCCCTACTCTCCTGGAGCACTGGAAACCCTTAGGGGATGCTAATGTGGCATGTACTCGCTTCCTGATTAACTGTACCTGCTGAAAAAGCTTTTTTTGTTCTCAGGATCTTATGAATTGCTCCAGCCTGAAGGATTACATTACAGAGCAGTTCATGAGTATGGCATTTCCTGGAACATATTTAAAGAAATATGGTGCAAGTGCATATATTGGCATAGTCTTCAACCTTCCTGTAAATGAAATATTACCAAACCCAGAAAACAACCCTCACCAAGAAAAAAAAAAAACCCAAACCATTAAGGCTCTGTGAGGCATCTAAAACTAGGTGTGGACTATGTCATAAAGTACATTTTGTTGGTACAATATTTTCAGCTTGCTTCTGAAATCTGAGTTGAAATTGCTGTTATACAGCTACGTGTCTTCTAGGTTAATGCTGACGTTAGCTCAGCGTTGCTTTCGAGGAATTAGATGCTTCTTTGCAACAAAATGCAGAATTTAGCCAGCAGATTCTCCACAGCTCCGTGATTGCAGATTGAAGATGTCCACGCCTCTCGGGTTGAGTTCACCAGGCTGTGGCACTAACCTGCAGTGGAGCTCCTACGTGAATTTTCTTCAAACCTCTGGCCACTCCACGGCCCAGCTACACTTTGAAGATTATTTTTGTTTTACTAGCTGATGGATGTGAGGCCTGCCGCGGCTGGTGGGCTTGGTTTCCGTCATCTTCTGTGGCCGGTGGGATGCGGTCAGGCCTGGATCTGCTGCCAGGTGACTTCTTTCCTCCCATGCCTTGTGGAGTCCTGCAAGAGGAGGCCCAGAAAAAGCAAGGGCGGCTGCAGCGGCAAGAGGAACGGGAGGTGAGAAGGGCCCTGGAGGGACCACGTGTTTTGGAGCAGGGAATGTGAGACGGAGAACTTAAAGGAAAAATTTTTTCAGGCTATAAATCAAAATATGTAAGTTCTTGAGAGAAGGTCTGACGAACAAAAAACTGTTCACAAAGAAATATCCTTGGTAATTTTAGGTGAGTGAATTGGAGAGAGGTGTGGGTTTGGTGTGAGAGCCGTGTTGTTTATCACCAGAGCTCATGTCTAAATTGCAGTACATTAACCTGGCCTTGTTTTCTTCATGTGAAATGAACAAAAATGGTCTAAACAACAACCAGCTGCGGGCACGCAGAAAATTGGAAGTATGGGCAGTTCGAAAAACTGTAGGCTGGTGCTAAAGGCATGCTGTTGTGTGACAAGGGACGTGGGGTGGCCGAAGGATGATGCCAGCCTCGCGGCTGCCCTGGAGAGGCAGCAGGCATGCTGGGCATCTTAAAGATGTATTTTGATTGCTAGCTTAAACATAGCTTTTCTGGCTAAACAAAATTCCTAGTGATATCCTACTAACACACCGTGGCACAAATAATGTTAATTTTCCAAAGCCATGCTGAAGAGAATCGTTTTCTCCCTTTAAGCAGCTAGTTTTAAAAATATTTCATCTGACTTGAAACTGAGAGAAAATTGCATAGGAAACCCTGTTTAGCGAGGAAGAAAGTACCTGGGGAAAATTGCATAGGAAACCCTGTTTAGCGAGGAGAAAAGTACCTGGGGAAACAATCCCATATTGATAACAAGTGTGAATGAATTACGTGAATTTGTTAATATCGCTGCTGGCCACCTTCTCCTTGCTGTTGAGTTGTGTAACGTCAGCTCCCTTTTGTTTGAGCAGCGCAGAGTGGTGGGCTGCTGTATTTCAGATGGACTACCAAGCAGGTGGTTTCTTCTTTCATCCTTTCTCTTGTTTCATAACTTACTCTTCTATTACGACCCGGCACGGGAGACGGGTTTGGTGAAGACGTCGCCAATGGCCTGTAGGCACTTTGGCACCAATTAAGGATCATTTCTAATACTGGTGGGGGGTTAGAGGCCTCGGGTTTTAATTAAGACCCCACAGTCCTTGCTATCGTGCAAACACAAGCTAGCATCTTGCTGTTGCATGGGTGCAGCCCTGTATCCATGGAGAGCATCGGTGGTATGGAGGAACCTCCCTGTGCGCTCAGAGGTTTGGCAATGGTACACGGGCAACGGGGCTACGCTAATTGTTTGTAACCTTTCCTGCCCTGATGTTTTCAATCTAAACAAATAACAAGGAGAAACGGGAGAATGGATTCATTGTACCTGAAGCGCTTTGGAAAATGGGGCACGGAGAGACTGCCCATGAATGCAGCTAGTTTTCTAGTTTTAAGTAATTATCGTTGTTGCTCCCATTTTTACAGGAAGGAGATGGAAAAACTATGAAAAATTCAAGATTAAAATTACAGCATCTCTGACAGAGCTGAGCACAAGATTTCTGAGCTTTGTACCAAGCTGAGGGACGGTCCGAGGAGGCAGAGCAGTGGTGGCTGCCTGTCAGCAGGCAGAGGCATGCGGAGCTGTGAAGCGAGCTGCATCCAGCATCTCCATGTGTTACTGCATCAAAAGTAACCAGGGGCTTCCCAAATCTCTAGCCAGCCTGAAGCTTTACTCCCCAGAGGTAAGTATTTCTTATTCACTATAAGGAAGCAGTAAGTTGTTATAATTGGAATTTGAGCGTATTTTCCAAGACGTTGCAATGCTGGTGATCACTCTTGCACAAGCATTTAGGCTGTTCCCAGCACAAATCTGGGAAAGACAATGTCAAGGTTTAAATTTTCCATCTGACTCAGACCAGGTGTCTTGGCGTTGGCTGGGAGGATAGGGTAGCTATGAGGCCGCTAGGGACTCAGCTGGTGGGTTCAGGTTTTCCCTGTTGAAGCTTTTCCTTCTCTGTGGAAAACTTAACTCTTCCCCAGCACTAGGGCTGGAGCTGAGGTTGTGTCTCTCAGGTGAAAATCCTAAATCTCTCGTTACCAGCTTCCCAGCCACAGCCAAAAAAAAAAAGTTTTACTGGTCCATGTAAGCTGGAAGAGCATCCAGAGGAAAAGATGCTCAGGCACTGAGTATCCTGCCGCAGGGATTTGGGCAGGCGTGGGTTCAGGGTCCTCCCCTCCCTCGGGAGAACGGTGTCATTACCAAGTTAGCAGTGTGTAAGTGGCCTGCATAACCTCCTTCGATTTATAGCAAGCAATTACTTTCCTTTCTTATTACAGCCCCTTGGAAGTGAAAGACACTGTTGCAGCAGGAGGGCAGCCAGGAGTTATGCTCCTGTGCAGAGAGAAAGATTAAAAAAAAAAAAAAAAAAAAAAAAAAAAA
>JAAGAY010004169.1:0-35532 GCA_011801015.1 Ardeotis arabs | reverse complement strand
TAAGCAGACCAACAGGCACAGTGCTCAACAGACAGCACAGCATCCCAAAATACGTAGCTTGAATAACAATGGCAAGAAAGGTCTTGTGTGAAAAAAAGCTTGTACAAAAAAAAACAATTTTACACATAAGCCCACCCCCCCCTACTTCCCACTGATCTGTTGCTCTTGAAGTTCCATAGAAAATGAGTAGAAGTAACGTTTCAGTCTCTAAATAGTGTGTTAAAGTCTTGATAAAAGTAGAATAACCTAGTCCACGTATAAGAAAAGGTTCATCCCATGACTGGCAATGCCCACAATTTTCATATGTCCCTAATTATCTACATCTAAGTGTATCTGTCTGATAAACACATTTTGAAATTAAAAAAAAATATTTCTACAGTAGGATAATGTACACATTGAACAATATAGCATACAAAAGCTTTAACTGCGTGTGTTTGACATGTATGAATTACACAGTAAAGCGTAAGTTATTTATGCGTGCTGATGAATGACACAAATATCATCCTGTTGAGATTGGCGCAATTAGAACAAACAAGTGTTTATGTCAGAACAATGGAAATAACATAGTAATGACATCAAAACAGTGAGAATAACAATAACACCCTCCCCTCATCACTGTCATCTATGTCTTCTGCTGTTTCTTAGAAGAAAAGATTTTACTAAGACAGTGTTTGCTCAGTATTTCTGCTTTTTTTTTTTGGCCATACTTTAACTGCTCAGTTGTCTGTTGAATGCAAAGAGAAATGTATTAAAAAAATGTAAAAAATTTTCTTCTTTCTTTTTCCAGTGGGCTTTATTACAGAAGGTATCTAATTTGAACAGTGCAGAGAATGAAGTACAGTGGAGACAATTAATGCTCAAGATCTTGTTTATTACAAATTAAATTTGCTGTACAAAGATAATGATTTTTACCTTAGTGAGTTCCCAATGTCTTAATAATCTTTACTGTAATGAATATGAGCTCATACTCTTAAAAATACCTTCTCCCCCTTCCTAATTTAATCAACATTTTAGAATGTTCAGATGTCCCAGTCACCTAGGGCTACATTATTGGCATGTTACTTACTTTAAACAGCTTCTCTAAAATGATTGAAGAAAACAATTTAAACAAGTGCTACCTTTAATAAGAATAGAAGAACAAGCATAGCTTGTTTGCCTCATTAAGGCTAACTTTTGATCTTCAAGTTTTATAAATAGAATATATATGGCACAGTTCAACAGCCTCTCTCACGTACATGAGAGTCCTACTAATACTAATGCGGATGTTTCACGCATGTGTTAGGGGAGAATGGACAACCGTGAGTTATTTATAAAAGCAACAGATATTTAATAAGACACATGTTAGATCAAGAAAGATGTAAAATCCTTTGTCAAGTTATTATGTTTCTATTACATACTATGTGCAGTAGCTGCAAAACCTGGTTTTGCTTTAATGAGTCTGCCTGCATGTGTAAGCTCTCTGGTGACGCCTGGGTTAGAAGATCGGTGCATTTACAAGGGTGCTCCCCTGCAACCCGAAAACCTGCAGCCTTTTTGTCACTAGCAATATCTGCAATGGTGTTGATAAGGTGTGCTGAAGAACGTTTTATGCTATCAGCTGGCAGGACGACTTTTTAAATTCAAGCTTATTTTAAATACAGGCTATGAAGCAATCTTCCAAAATCAAGTGGGAATATTTCATGAGTCTGAGTGTTGGAGAAGTATACTTGGCCATGGGAAACTATTCCTTTAAATAAGTCTAATAGTAGTAGCAACAGTAATTAAAAAGTTCTTACAAAGTGACAAATTTTAAATCACTTCTGGCATGCCTGTGCCAATTCTAATGTTTTTAAGACTAAGGGCATTCCAGTAATGCTGTACTATCGCTGCTTTTGAATAAATTGTCCAGCCCAGAGATTTGGGCATGCTATCCTTTGAAGAAGGAAAGTCATTCAGCACTTTCCAGGATGAGATCTGTTTTCAGGAAGAAAGTTGTTCAATGTCCGTGTACAGGAAAGTTTATATTCCTGTATAATTAATCCCTTGAGCTCTGAGAAAGACTTTATACTGAGTTTATTCTATTTCTGGGAAGAAGGTAGCCTCATTGTCCTCTCTGGGTTTTTTCTTTGTTGGGAAATATATGTTGCAAATATTTATTTTGAAAATATATACAAACCACATATATTTTCAGGCTGCCTAATATCCTACATTGAGGATGCAATAAAAATACAGTTATGAAGTTTCAATAAAACTTCAGTTCAGTGGAAGACTACTTATTTTAATAGCCGTGGGATTGGCTATGAGGAGGGCAGAATAGCTTCCCCTGTTATAGGATATAAACATATAAATGTGGCACTGTCCCTGTATCTAAGCAGTGACTAATACATTATAAAACACTGTATTTCCCCTTTAACTGTTAAAGTAAGATCCCTTAATCCCTTTGGTAGTTTCCCTTCTAAACAGGGACATTTTTTCAAGGAAATGAGAGTTTAAGTTTTCCTACTGGTTTTATTTTGGTTACTGTCTCTGTTTTAGGATTCCATTGTAATTCATCCTGTTGTATAATATTCATTACAGCACTCTGAACTACTCACTTTGTTCCTTCCTCCTCATGCTCTCTTCCTTTACTCCAGGTAAGCAGGAGTCAGAAATGAGAAATGACACAACCTGAGCCATTGTCTACGTTGTTAAACAGAAGTTGCTTAATAAGCCAGGAAAGCATTTGAGTCTGTAGGATGATCAGGCCCTTGGGGAACTAGAAAACCTATGAAGGGTTAATATTTAAATAGATTACAGAAGTTCAATGTGTATAACATAATACATGTTATATAAGAAGGCAGATTTGCAGGCCCTGATTCTCTGCAGCTTCATCGGATGTCTGCCAAGTAGCTTGTCATTCTTATTTCATTGTGAATTATTCATTTGCATTTTATTTGACTTTTTTTCCAAATTGCTAAAATCAAATTTGGCTATTTGCTGAAATTATCAATTGTTCATTAAAAGTAATTTGGTTTGCAGACTGCCTTTATCTCAAGTTAAAAAAAAAAAAAAAAAGTAAGTTAAATACTGCTAAGTAATCACAGAATCACAGGATAGGTAGGGCTGGAAGGGACCTTTAAAGCTCACCTGGTCCAACCCCCCTGCAAGGAGCAGGGACATTTCAAACTAGATTGCTCAGAGACCCATCCAACTTGGCCTTGAATGTTTCCAGGGATGGGGTATCAACCACCTCTCTGGGCAACCTGTGCCAGTGTTTCACTACTCTCATTGTAAAAAGTTTCTTCTTTATATCTAGTCTGAATCTACCTCCCTCTGTTTTAAAATCATCACCCCTCCTCTCATGTTCTCTTTAAACACTGCTTTGTGCCAGAGAATGGTGTGATTGCCATGAGATTTGCAGCTTTTTATAAATGCAAGCAAATATCTGTACTCCTTGACTCTGCACTATGACATCTGCAATATAAACAAAATGGTTGAGTTGGGTACCTACAAGACTGTAATACCTTGCTACATACCTGTAAGGGCTTTCTAGTTTGTTTGGCTTGCCTACCTGATCATGACGCTACCCCAGACTATGGAAAGTATATGTTACTGAGCAGGTCCATCTATGGTCATTCATTGCAGATTCATGTTGCAGATGGGGCACAGTTAGGCCATGTGCTCTTGAAATTCTCTTTGTGCTGGAATATTGACTTCTGAATAGACAATTTTGAATTAATATTCAGAAACATGCTGAGAATACAGACATTATAGAATCATAGAATTGTTAAGGTTGGAAAAGACCTTTAAGATCATCAAGTCCCACTGTTAACCTAGCACTGCCAAGTCCACTACTAAACCATGTCCATAAGCTCCGCATCTACACATCTTTTAAATACCTCCGGGGATGGTGACTCCACCACTTCCCTGGACAGTCTATTCCAATTCTTGACAACCCTTTCAGTGAAGAATTTTTTCCCAATATCCAATCTAAACCTTTCCTGGCACAACTCGAGGCCATTTCCTCCCATCCTATCACTTGTTACTTTGGCGAAGAGAGTGACATCCACTTTGCTACAGCTTCCTTTCAGGCAATTGTAGAGAGTGATCAGGTTTCCTCTGAGGCTTTTTTTCTCCAGGCTAAACAATCCCAGTTCTCTCAGTTGCTCCTCCTAAGACTTGTGCTCTAGACCCTTCACCAGCTTCGTTGTTCTTCTCTGGACAGTTGCTCCTCCTAAGACTTGTGCTCTAGACCCTTCACCAGCTTCATTGTTCTTCTCTGGACACGCTCCAGCACCTCAATGATCTTCTTGTACTGAGGAGCCCAGAACTGAACACAGTATTTAAGGTGCGGCCTCACTAGCGCTGAGTACGGGGATCATTCACTTCCCTACTCCTGCTGGCCGCACTATTTCTGATACAAGCCAGAATGCTATTGGCCCTCTTGGCCACCTGGGCACATTGCTGTCTCATATTCAGCTACCTGTTGATCAATACCTCCAGATCCTTTTCCACTGGGCAGCTTTCCAGCCACTCTTCCTCCAGCCTGTAGCATCGCATGGGGTTGTTGTGACCCAAGTGCAGGACCCAGCACTTAGCATTGTTGAATCTCATACAGTTGGCCTTGGCCCATTGATCCAGCCTGCAGATCCCTCTGCAGAACCTTTCTATCCTCAAGCAGATCAACATTCCCACTCAACTTGGTGTCATCTGCAAACTTACTGAGGGAGCACTTGATCCCCTTATCCAGATCATTGATAAAGATATTAAATAGAACTAGTCCCAGTACTGAGCCCTAGGTAACACCACTTGTGACCAGCAACCTACTGGATTTAACTTCATGTACCACAACTTTTTGGGCCCAGCCATCCAGCCATTTTTTTACCCAGCAAAGAGTACACCTATCCAAGGCATGAGCAGATAGTTTTTATGGGAGAATGCTGTGGGAAATGGTGTCAAAGGCTTTACTGAAGTCCTCATCCCTTATCTACTAAGTGGGTCACCTTGTCTTAGAAGGAGATTAGGTTTATCAAGCAGGACCTGCATTTCATAAACCTATGCTGACTGGGCCTGATTGTCTGGCTGTCCTGTCTGTGTCGTGTGATGTCACTCAGGATGATCTGCTCCATAACCTTCCCTGGCACTGACCTCAGACTGACAGGCCTGTAGTTCCCCAGATCCTCCTTCTGGTCCTTCTTGTATATTGGCAACACATATGCTAACCTGCACAATGCAGTCAACTTGCACCTCCCCGGTTAGCCAGAACTGCTGGTAAATGATAGGAAGTGGTTTGGTGAGCACTTCCACCAGCTCCCTCAGTACCTTTCGGTGAATCCTATCTGGCTCCAAAGACTTGTGTGTGTCTAAGTGCTGTAGCAGTTGCTAACAATTTCCCTTCAGATTATGTGGGCTTCATTCTGCTCCCTGTCTCTGTCTTCCAGCTCAAGGGGCTGGGTACCTGAAGTACAACTGTTTTTACTATTAAAGACTGAGGGAAAGAAGGCATTAAATCCTCAGTCTTTTCCTGATCCTTTGTTAGTATGTTTTCCCCCACATCCAATAAAGGATGGAGATTCTCCTTAGCCATCTTTTCGTTGTGAATGCATTTATAGAAACATTTTTATTGCCTTTTATGGCAGTAGCCAGACTAAGTTCTAGTTGTGTTTTGGCCCTTCTAGTTTTCTCCATGCATAACATCACAACATCCTTGTAGTCCTCTCGAGTTTCCTGCTCTGTCTTCCAAAGGTCATAAACTCTCCCTTTTTCCCTGAGTTCCAGCCAAAGCTGTCTGTTTGGCCAGACTGGCCTTCTTCCCCACTGACTCGTCTTTTGGCACATGGGGATAGCCTGCTCCTGTGCCTTTATTTCCTTCTTGAAGAGTGTCCAGCCTTCCTGGACTCCTTTGCACTTCAGGACTGCTGCCCAAGGAACTCTGTCAGCCAATTTCCTAAACAGGTCAAAGTCTGTCCTCTGGAAGCCCCAAGTAGCAGTTCCACTGACATCATTCCTTACTCCTCTAAGAATCAAAAACTCTAGCATTTTGTGGTATCTGTGCCCAAGACAGTCTTCAACCACCCCATTACTCATGAGTCCTTCTCTGTTCACAAACAGGTCCAGTGGGGCACCTTCCCTAGTCGACTCACTCACTGTGTCAGGAAGTTATCTTCCACACACTCCAGGAGCCTCCTGTACTGTTTCCTTTCCACTGTACTGTATTTCCGGCAGACATCAGCAGACACTTCTGAATGTCAAACACCTTTGACTCTCTCAACTAGGTTCCTTAAAAGATTATCTATCAAAGTTCAATAATAATCACTGGGTAGGCTTAAAAAGGCTGACAAATAGTCTCACTTTTATTTACCATATCAGAATTGACTGCATCCTGCTGTGGTTGGTTCACAACATGGTAAGCTATACTATCTGGGTACTAATATTAGCAAACTCAGTGCAATCACAGCAAGACATCACTGTCCTTGGAATTATAAACAAAATGCCATCTTATTTCCAGGGCTTCTGAAGATCTTGTTATATTTGTTTTCTAATGCTTTTCCATAAAGATCAGCTACATGCTCTCTGATATCACTTTGGCTGATTTATTTGGAATATACACTCTTTACAGCACTATAACAAGAACTTTGAGAACAAAGCACATATAACCTGTATGTGCATATAGGAAAAAAGGCACGTAACAGATCTCTATTATGGAAAATAGAGGCAAAAATGTATTAGAGGAAGAGCTTTATGAAACAAAGAAAAGTGCTTCAGATGTTTATATACATGAGTATGCCTGCACTCAACTGCAGAAAAATAGAAAAGAATCAGAGATTAAAATATTTTGATTGAATATAGGGAGCTAGAAAGAGTTTAGGTCTTTTTTTTTCCACCTGTGTTTTTGCATTTATGTTTTAATTTCATTATAAGATACTACTAAAATAGCTATAACTACCTGAATTAGGATTAGAAATTATAAAAAACATTTTGTGAAATATAGCAGAAAATATAGGCTCAATAGGATCAGCCCTAGGCTGGTAAATTCAGTTTATGTATGACATTAAAATATACACAACGCTCAACTAAAGTGTACAAGTAGGGTTTTGTTTTGGTTTTCCCCCACTTGAAATGGATGAGAAACTAAATTGGTATCTTTATTGCTAGCAAGAGGTCTTCTACTGTGCACAGATCTTCTACAGTTACCAGATTTAACGTAGTTTGGCACTCAAGTGTCAAGTGTGGACTAGGCAAAAGCTCAAGCTCAGGACTCATCTCTCTAAGGCAGCATTACATACGTAGCCTGGAAAAAACACAAATGTCATTAGCTCAGCACAGAGTGCACAGCTACAACACAGCTGTCTCACAGCAAGGCTAGAACACTTCTTTCCGGCTGCGGGGATCAGTTGTCACCATCTCTCAAAACCATAATTACAATCATCCAATGGTGAGGACTATGCTGTGTAACAGATGTCTCAGCTGTCTTCATTAGAGGTTGGAGCTGTGTCTCAGGAAAGCTGTGGAACAACCACATTGCAAAACAAGAAAGTTGCCTTTCCCTCCCTTCTTGTCTCTCACAGACCACTGTGTACAATACAAATTGTTTCACACTCTGGTTGCCCTTCTCTCAATCAGCCACAGACCACTCTAAAAACTGCAACTGCACCTGCTGATGCACTTTGGAAAAATGTCTGCCTTCAGGATTTTTTTTTTGTTGTTATTGAGTTGGGTTTTTTTCTGGGTGGGAGTGTGCCCCACTTGAAGTTGCAATTCTTTTTAAAGGCCAATTTTGAATTAATCACTCCATTTCCAAAAACAGTTCACTTTTAATTTCAGAGGAAAGATATTTACTCCAGACAGATAATCCATGCTGTAACAAAATGCTCTGAAAGTATAAAAAGACTGTGAAAATAAATTTTCTATAGCCATCATTTTTACCATAAATTATGTTCTTTAATAAATAATTTACTGCCGTGTGGTTTCACCCTTACATAACAAATTTGTCAGCAAGGACCCCATGCCAGGCAGACACAGCCGTAAAAGCCGTGTCTAAACTTGCCTGTATTGTGTTTTCCAGCTTGGTTCCACTGTTCATCCAAGCAGCCTGCACAGCACTGAATAGTGTGAATGCATTTAATTACAATCTGACATGTGTATTCCTGAGAAACAAAAGGCTGTGAACTGAGGGTGATGATTAACTGTTCTACCAGATAATTGCTTAAACTACTACTTATATTATGCTGCATTATCTCTTTTGAACAAAGTGATTATTGGCCCTTTGTGTAGCGATTATACAATGTAAGTGCAATCTTGCTGTTTTAAATGTTAGAGTTTATGTTTAATGTACTTTTATTTGTAATGAGGGGTGCAACTTTAGATTTTCTTTAAAGGATTATTCTCACAACAAAAAAAAAAAAAAAAAAAGAGCATACCTCAATTTCTCAGATTGGTCCAAGATTAAGACTTTTTAAACAGATTTAATGTCACTGGAAAGAGTGACATCTTCAGTTTCTGAGGAGATCCATTGAAAGATAACTACTGTTAGTAGAATGTCCGGAGACCTTCCAGTAAAACAAGTAGAGCATCCATTTTTATAACAAAGAAGGAGGAAAAGGTACAGGAAGTAAAGGTTATTAAGAATACTGAGGGTAAAGGAGAATGACAGTTAAGGCAACAGCAACAAGTTCTGATCTTTGAAGTAAATGTAATTGACATAAAAGATGGAATGCCTTTCTCCCCTCTTACAAAACCATTTTTGAGGAAAAAAAGCATACTTAAAGAATCATCTCCAACTTTACATCTGAATGAGGTACTATAGAAGTGAAGAGGCCTTTTCATTTTTGGATATCCCCATTGTGTAAAAGAAACTTTAAATTACTTGCAATGAACAAAGATACAAAGAAACCACATAGATAACAGAAAAAAAAATGAGCAACGGTGACTACAGAATTTATACAATGCACAAGTCTTCCCACTTTAGCTAGAAGAAAGCAAGGTACTGTCTTGAGAAGCTCGTAAGCATCAATCATACTAGAGCTGTGAGGACTGCAGTTTTAGAAGATAAGTTAATCTGCATAGCCCTGCTCTCCCACTTATTTTCTTTTTGGAATAAACAGATTAGTACTTCATTTTCTGAGAGCAGAGGTTCCTATCATATCCACCAGGTCTCTTTGTGCTCTGAGATCCCCATGATTTTCTGAGAGCTGTGACAAGTGAAAAATTACATTCTTCCTAAAGATCGTACGCAGAAGCCATCCTTTTCTAGGACATCTAGGAGCCTTTCTGCTTGCCTTCTGAGTGCCCCAGGACCCTGTTGATCATGAAAGGCTAAGTGTGTTACCTACCAAAGCAAACAGGTAGGATGGGAATCGTCATGGAGATTCAGTCAATTGAGAATTCCCCTGCCCACAGCAAACAAGAATGGGAGTAGCCACAAGTGACGTTTCTTGTATGTCTAGTAACATTCCAGGAAGCTAGAAATATGTCTCAGTATTTAACCACCATAATTTGAAGCAGAGTGACACCAAGTTCTGGGAACCCAGACAGTATTTAATATTTGAGAAAAACTTCCTTAGTCATTTGCTATCTCCCATTGTTCCAGATGTTCCCAGATTACCACCAGCCAGTATGGATGCTTATGAAACTAAACTGTCAGCACAGAAGAGGTCCCATGGGAAAAAAAAAAAACAAACAGTAATGAACAGTAATGAAGACTACAAGAAAGATGGGGAGAGACTGTTCAGTAGGGCCTGTTGTTATAGGACAAGGGGTAATGGTTTTAAAATAGAGGGGGGTAGATTTAGATTGGACATTAGGAAAAAATTTTTCACAATGAGGGTTGTGGAACACTGGAACAGGTTGCCCAGAGAGGTGGTGGATGCCCCATCCCTGGAAATGTTCAAGGCCAGGTTGGATGGGGCTCTGAGCAACCTGATCTAGTGGGGGATGTCCCTGCTCCTTGCAGGGGGGTTGGACTAGATGACCTTTGAAGGTCCCTTCCAACCCTAACCGTTCTATGATTCTATGATTCTATGAATATACAATCCATATGCAATTAAGGCTGCTGCTAGAAGTCATCTTCCCTAGACTCTTCCTCGCATCAATCTCCACTCTTACTCCCTTTAACCTGAAATCTCATTTGATCCATGCCAGATTATTACCAAGCATACACAGCCCCAACCTTCCCTGTTTTCTTCCATATTTCACAGAGACACTATTTCAGTTGGGGTTCCACTCCATCTGAGCTGTAACTGTTATGCAAACACATGCATCTATTTTCTCTTTAGCAATTCCCTACTCTGTTCATCATACTGCGTATGCCAAAGGAAAACTTTTCTGTTCTCCTCCTGCACTATACCTGATGCGGATACTCCCCAACTCATCATGCTCCCTGTAGACCAAAAAGATCCTTACTGTGCCCTGATTAGCACAAAATGGGTACTACATGCTCTGAGGAAGCAGACACTGTGTACTGTGCTCTAAGGACACATTATTATATATTGCAATAGAAAGTCAAAGGCTGAAGGCATTATTTCACAATCAAGATACCTTTTTGATCCCATGGGCAGCATGATTACTCAGCTACACACTGGTAGAAAAATCAGCCACTACTCATTAATTTTATTACACTTTTCCATTATATTTTTCTTTAAATGAGGTGCATAAATCTTACTTGTCTGTGCTATATACTGCCTCATAGTTTACCACTGAGATATCTATTAATATTTGTTAACACATTAAACAGCAGTAATGAGTACTTCTAGAAAGCACAAAGTAAAGGGAAGGAAGATCACCAAAATGATTAGAAGTGAGAAGTTGAAAAAAAAGAGAGAAAATAGAGTAATGACTGCAGTTATAACGAACTGTTCCTGACCTTAAACTCTCCAGTTTTCAGATTCTTTTGAGCCTTCGAATTGTGTTACACTTTGTGGTGTTTCTTGTTCTATAGAAGAAAATCCAGACATGTGCCATCAGTTGTGTGCAGTTGTCGTTACTGAATGTCCATAAGGCCAATCTAAATCCATTTTTACTCACAGTCCAATAAATTTTTGTAAAAATGTAGACATATATTTTTACAGGTAGTGAAGCCTTTGGCTTCCCTGAAATATGGAGTTTTTTGTCTTGTTCACATCTCCTTGCATGTTTCATCCACATGTGGTCTCCTGAAGAGCTGAAAAATTATTATAATCTAGAAAGATTTAACCTCTCATTACTCTCTAGCTAATTCCTTATCTTCTTTATGTACAACTTTCCAACCAAGAAACTTAAAGTTAGAAGGAACATAGCTTCCTTGTTCATTGTTAAACATTGATGGGCAATATTCTGGCATCTGTCCGATTTTTTTTTTTTTTAAAGCACAAATATACGTATATATCTTTGGTTTCATTTTGCCTCAACTAATGTACACAGTACTGTTATTTCTGTGTTGCATATAAATTCCACACTCTAATTAAATTATTAATTAAAAATAATAGAGAATATAAATATTATTTTTATGCTTCCTATTATGTAGGGCAGCCCTTGGGACAACACAGGAAGCATAGTCAGGGATCAGACAGACTTGTAAATTGTTCTTCTGTCTCTGTTTTCCCTTAAATAATTAAGTCTCTAGCTGTGATGATTGCAACGCAAATCTCTCAAACATGAATTTGGTGGAACCAAGGCAGTAATATCTGGCATAGTTTGCCAAGAGCCTGAAAACAACAGTTATTAAATGTGTCATGTCTTCTTGCAAGGCTAGGCTACATGTAAAAAAAGGTTCACATTCCAATGAAAAGGTCTATAAAGAAGAGCTGGAAACAGAATTTGACTGATTTTATTTTCCTAAAGGAGAGATTGACTTACAAAAGTTTTGAAAATAGTTCTGGTGGAAGAGGCCAGATATTTACTCATAATACATGCTTAATAGAGGAGAAATTGCAGAGAAGGAAAACTAATTAAAAATGAGTTTAAACTAATGGTCTGGATAAGTAAGACTCTCAACCATTAAGATCCAAAGAATGTAATGGCTGAACATGAATTCTTCTGGCAGCTGTGCTGTACTGACAGAAGGACCTGAATGACCAGCAAGAGATGACTGCTGTCAAAATACAAAACTTTCCCTTCTTTTGACTTTTGCAGATGGAATGAAAGGGACTTATCTAGTTTCATTTATGAGATGTGTAAATCTAGATACATCAACAAAAACGTGTTGTGATTTTCTTTTATCTGGACTTTGTCAAGTTTTTAATTAAGTTTATGGATAGATGTTTGGGATTTTATAAATTCAAATATCCACCAAGAGAGAAAAGAACATTATAATTTCCAAGGAGCTGGTGGCTGTGTTTGTCAAAGGTACATTCCTTTATATGAGCATGCAAAGAAATTTACCTGAAGGATATGACACATGTAAAATGTTAAATAAATTGTAGGGATTTAAGATATTATGACAGCTAGCCATTTTGTCTCTCGTCCTGCTGGAGGTTACTACTTTGTAGCAAAAGCGATGAAAGAGATACGGTTATGCTTTGTGGTGAGTTGACCCTGGCTGGATGCCAGGTGTCCACCAAAGCCATGCTATCAATCCCCTCCTCAGCAGAGCAAGGGGGGAGAAAATAAGATGGAAAAAACCCTTCCTGGGTCAAGATAAACACAGTTTAATAAAGCGAAAGCAAAGGCCATGCATGGATGCAAAGGAAAACAAAAGATTTATTCCCTAATTCCCATCAGCAGGCAACATTTGGCCACTTCCCAGGAAGCATGGCTTCAGTACACATAGTGGCTACTCTAGAAGACAAACATAATAAAATAATTCCTCTCCTTTCTCCTCCTTTCTCTTAGCTTTTGTTGCTGAGCAGACATATGATATGAAATATCCTTTTGGTCAGTTTGGGTCAGCTGTTCTGGCTATGTCTCATTGTAAGGGTCGGTCAGAAAATCAGTATTGTTTCAACCTTGTCATCGAGGACTTCCAGGTGGACTATGGACTTGAAGTGGCCTAAAAGTTAGGCTCACAACTTGACATGAGTTGCTGCAAGCAGCCTGCCTGAGATGCAGTTGTTTTTTTTTTCTTCCCGGGAACAGAACGGAACTGTTATGGACAAGGCTGACTCTGGCCTAACAACAAAATGTACAACATCCTTGAAACGCCGGACAGAGTGGCGCGGAGGTGCCATGGCTCATCCCTGTTGTCAAAACTGGCAGAGATAACGGTGCAGCTGCTATCAAGGAGGATGAATCACAACTGCTGTCTCAGAAACGATGGTGAGAAAGTGCCCTTTAACAGAACTTTGTTAATTATAATGTACAAAAACCACACTTCTATCCTAAGGGCCGAGAACAGGCAGAGATCCACGAAGTAAGGAGGAGCAAGGTTTGCTACTTGGCATAAAAGGTCGACCCCTAACAACGAGACCCCCAAAGAAGAGCTCTCCCCACCAAGGATCGACATCGATCGTGAGGACTGGCGGGACGCTGCCTGGATCTGGGACCATAGGGACGCCTTGGACCCCCGGTGGTAGCTATTATTCTCTTTTTTCCCTATCTTTACTTTTCCTTTTCACTCCCTTTCACCTATTGCATGCCGCTTTACAGGCAAAATAATAAAGTTTGTGCTGTTTGATTGAAACCAGCCCCTTTGGCGTGTCGCCGTAATTTTGCACTTTGAGATCGCACTAAAAGAACCATCACGAGTCCTGAGTGGGCCGTGACACCCGTCCCAAGATCTTACCCACCCCCAGCCTATCAGGGTGAGGAGCAGAATGATGGAGAGATAGCCAAGATGCTGTGTGAACACTGTTCAGCAGTAGCCAAAACACTGTTGTGTTATCAACACCTTTCTAGCTACCAATACATAGCACAGCACTATGAGGGCTACTGTTAGGGAAATTAACTCCATCTCAGCCAGACTCAATGTGCTAAAATACAAGGAGAAAGATATTAGTCTCTGGCCAAGAAATTAGTTCTGCATGAAAGTATTTGACTGTAGGTCTTTCTCTGGGCTTCCCATTATGTCCTTGTAGTCCTACAATCAAATCAACTTTTCCTTCCTTGTAGAGATTGTGTGCATTTATGTGTATCTGTATGTTCCAAATATTTCAGAAATCATGAGGATTGTGTTTCAAGCCATCAGTGGTGGTTTGGACATGAAGAAACCAATCATATATGTTTTAATACTGGGAGTGTGATATGGAAACGTGCAAGAGTTTTAAAGGGTTCAGAGCCTGCTGGATAGTGTTGGAGAAATAC
The DNA here is from genome assembly GCA_011801015.1 of Ardeotis arabs. NCBI lineage: Eukaryota > Metazoa > Chordata > Aves > Otidiformes > Otididae > Ardeotis > Ardeotis arabs. Next base: position 21,360 of record JAAGAY010004169.1, on the reverse strand, counting down.
TTGGGGTGAAGGAAGCATAACCTGGTACAGTCTTGTCCATAATGCTTACTTGAAATGGTCTTTGGTGCATATTATCCACACAAATTCCCATCCTTGGAAACATTCAAGGCCAGGTTGGATGAGGCTCTGAGCAACCTGATCTCTAGTTGGAGATGTCCCTCCTCCTTGCAGGGGGATTGGACTAGATGACCTTTGAAGGCCCCTTCCAACCCAAACCATTCTATGATTTAATGATTCTATGCCTATTCTCCTCCTTCCAGAGGGATTGGACTAGATGACCTTTAAAGCTGGTAAGGAGGAAAGCACACTGTGGTGCTACAAAATATCTCTAGGCTCAGTACATGCAACAGCAGTAAAAGCTTACTACCCATGAGATGGCAATTCCACAAATGATGCAACTACATCTGAACTGGAGGAAAAAGAGTTCTTTTGCAGAAAGCTTGAAGTTTGCCCAGATAAAAACACCTGCCAGCCAGACTGCTGTTTGTTTGACTTAACTTATGTACCTATAGTTATATATTTATTGATAAATACATTTCAACACAATCTGGTACTGAAAATACTTTCACATATAACTAGACACTTGTAAACATGAGATGAAGAAAATTTCCTTACTTGCACTTATTAAATGTCGGAGTAATTATAAAAGCTTTAAAGGAAGATTATACTAAAATGGTGTCTTTACAAGCACAGTGATCTGAAAACCACCAATATTGAAGTAATCTAACACTTAAATTTGTAGATATACACTTAAAAATAGCCATGCAAAAAGTAGTTAATCTGACATTTTTCTCAGAACAGTGTGATTGTAAAAACATCATTTTAAGATATCCCTACCTTTGACGATTTTACCATTAATCATGGTCTTAAAAACATCAAATAAGGGATAATTCTTCATTTGCAGTTATTAAAGATTGCTATAAGTGTAGAAACATTATTTAAGGATGATTCCTTATTTGACCTTTTTTTCATTCTTTAAAATACCATCCAGTAACTCTTTTAATGAAACTTCAAAGTCCTTAAATTCCCAAGTAAATTCCTATGTGCACCAAGATTTCAAAAGAGGCCAGTTATTTTGTATGCTTCATTTAAGTTCTATGCTGAAAAATGTTAGATGTCACTAACACGTTTCAGTGAAAGCTTCAAAAAAAACAAAGAAGCTGAAGTCATTGGATAGTTCTAAAAATCTTCTTTTTAGGCATAAACTCTCCTGTTGGAGCAGTTTCTTGGTTCATCCAAGTCTGTGTGCTGTAAGGGAAGGAGAACCTAGGCAGGGAATGAGCCTCTGTCCTCCAGGTGTGGTGTATACCAGTTGCAACAGTCAAACTTGCATCCGAATCCCTCCTCTGCTGCTAGCTGTGCTCAGAACAAGTCTGGGCCTTTCTGCAGTCCTCTGGGTAGATATTCATTAAAAGGCAGGAAACAAGGTCAGAAGTACAGGGCTGAAAAGTGGACACCCAGAGAGCGCCAGTGCCATCATGTAGCATGGGACTCAGGGTCCTGCAAGCTGATTTTCAGGGCAACTTGTGGCAAAGGGTCATTTAATTCAGTTTGTACTTACAGTACCAACTGTAAATGGAGCCAAATGGAGGCTCTTCCATTTGACTTACTGATAAATACAGATGTTTGATAGTTTCTTCACATACTTGCAGCCACATTTGGGTGTCAAAAGTGAAATTTCTTTAATTAAGAATTTTAAATTCATGGCTCTTTCTGTTTCTTTATGTAACTTATCTGCTCATATTTTTGTAGTAGCTCTAATTAATGCTTTTGAAAATTACAGTAGGATTTCTGTAGTGTTACATTTTAGACAACACAGATACCAAAACAATTCAGTATGATTTATGCTCCAACAATGAGTCCTAAGGACAATAATAGTGATTATGTCACTTTTGACAAAGTGTTACCAAACATTTAGGACACACAGATCATCAGAATTTGAATAATGCCATCACACACTCTACTCCATTAAAACTACAGCACTAATTAGTGTAACTCTTATTCACATAATATAACTCTTATTCAAATCAAATTATGATAGTGCTGATAACATGCTTTAAGAATTCATTGCAAAAAGAAAGGTTTGTGCTGATTCTGTTTACCATATACACTGAGGTGTTCTAAGAATAATTTTCTACAAATTACATAGATTTCTGCCAACATACTGATGGAGAACATCAAAGCTGTCTCTGTGAAGTTATAACACAAGCTTCTAAAATATAGCTTTAAACGACTTGCTTTATTAAACAAGTCTCTGAAGCCAAGTCTGACTTAACACTCTGTTAGTTCTTTCTTTGTTGGTACACTGAGATTGAGAAGTGCACCTTCAATGGCATATCTTAAATTAAGGGAAATGTCCCATTGTGTGAAGTGGGTAAACTGAATTGTTGAAGAAGTGAAAAAGCACAAAAGGGTGGAAGATTTGGTAAAGACCAGAAGAAAACAGAGAACTGGTGCCCAGAATCTAAAGAGAAGTACCTAAGTAGTGAAATAAAAGAAAAATGCATATTCAAATTCAGCATAGAAAGCCATCCACTGCCCTCGAGTGGTAGAGCCATATCTTCTAAGGCTGAAGGCACTTTTGGTTGTAATACAGACAGACACAGGGAGGAAAGATAGGAAGAAAATCAGAGAATGGAGAAATCTGTACTGTCTTGCATAGCACTTATCCTTCCTGTTCTTAGAAATATTGGTGAACACTAAATACATGGGATTTTGGGTAACTTTTAAGTCTAGATGAATTTTTATGTTCAAAAGTCCTACTTCATCTTTTGCATTACTGATTTAAAGGTGTTTTGTGAACGTGGCAAAACTTACTCAAAACTAAAAGTACAGTTTGCTACACGAAATCCTGGAATCAACAGTGTTTACTTGAAATGCAAATGAAGACTTACCACCCAGAAATATATGTTACATTTGACATTTGTCTCTAATCAGAAGTCCCTATGAATAATGTAGTTTGATACCAATAGCCTCATTAAGCAAGATTTCCTTTAATACCTGTTCTGATTGTAATCTCTTCATTATACTTCCTTTTCTCATTGCTCCTGGCCCTACTCATCATTATCAATATACTCAGGTCTTCAGTAGTGTTACTAATATGTATTTTACATTGAACAGGCCATTTCAGATGTGCATTAATAGCACTGATGCACAAACGTTCTTTAACAGTAAGATTTTCTTATCCTGACTATAGTTTTATTAGGAGCTGTAGATATTCCATCTCTCATGACTAGAGTTTGCTAGGTTTGGTCACAAGAGTAAATGAGTTTGATGGTTTCACCTTAGTCACCTTTCCAGCAAATCACAAAACAATGGCACCATTTTATGTCATTGGCAGTTTCTGCTTAAAAGAGGAAATAGTGGACTGAAATAGTGGGGTTGTGGCAGGTCAGGATTGAGGTGCATTGGCTGAGTTATGCAAGACATGGTTGCACAATGTCTTCCTGAACTTTTTTTGCTGACCAAGACACCTCATTCACTGAACAGGCACACAAGTTGAAGATACAAACCACAAGTTAGTATAAATCTTGTACTCTGTCCTGATCTTCTGTAAATACAATGTACCCCCTAAAAAACTGGGAGTATGTCAGGAAAATAGCAGGTTATGGTGTGGCAAATGCCAAAGTCCCAAAGGCAGTGAGTAACAAGAGGCTTCCATTTCAGTTAGGGATCAGGTTCCATTTATTTTCCTCTTTCATAGCCACAGTAGGTGTAAAATGTAGAGCTGATCCAGAGATTCCTCCATAAAGTGCTGCTGCCAGTTACCAATTTTCAATAAATCACCATTAAATTGTCCCATAATTTTTCTGCCCTTCCTTTCCCAGCATGCTGATTACTCTGATGTGTTTTCTGTGATTAGAGGAGGAGTTGATCTTTGAAGTCCTTAAAGTCTAAGTTGAGGGGGCCCTCCTGAAATGTAAAGAGAAGCTCTGCTTTCCTGCAGTGAAAAGAAAAAGTAGGTCTCTAGCTTCTTTCCCCTTCTCGGAGATAGGCTTTTGCACTGATATAAGATGACAAGCAGGGGCAAAAGGAACAGGCAGTCAAACTTCACCTTGTCAGGGATAAGAAGATGGGGACATTCAGAGAGCTCATCTACTAAGAGTTGTACACTTCTTTTTTTAACAAAAAAAATGAGCCTGATATTCTCAAACAATCATGATGCCGCCTAATATATTTCAAAATTTGTGGTAACTGTAAGCTAGGATCAGTTACAGGCATGGAGAGAGTTAGCAACAAACTCTTGCAAGTATAGCCAAAATCACATTAATATTTCTGCAAACAAGTGACCGTGATTTTTATAAATCTACCACGCATTCCATCCAACCCCATTTTCCCTTGGCTACAATCAAGAAGTGATTTCAAAACTCAGCTGTCTCTAATATAAAATTCAGTGAACAATTAGAGGAAAACTTAAAATAAATAAAAATATTTTAGTATCCCAGGAACAACCATAGGCTTTTTTTCAGACCCACAGTTAGATGTGCTCTTCCTAGTTCTTCTCAAGTCGTGACTCAGGAGAAATTTCATCAAGCCTCGCTGCAACTCCCTCCACATCTGCCCGTTCCCAGACAGCAGTTCTCAGGACTTTATAGTGTACTACAAGGAGGGATCCGAAGCACCATCCAAATGGAATGTGTTGGGTCTAGGCAGAGAGATTTTGTACTGAGACAGACTTTTCCATATGCACAAAGGAAACCAAACTGGGTGTTAATGTGGCAGGTTCTGTAGCTACTATGAGGATAGAGAGGAAGGGAGAGAAGAAAGTAAGGAAGGAGGGAAGGAAGGAAATAATTGTTAATTTTTTAACAGAGTAGCAAGCAGGTCTCCAGTAGTTGCTTTCCATGCAAATGGGTATCCTTGGGGAGTAAAGAGGAAGAAACATGGAGTGTCCCTTCTGCTGGGGTGCTCTTGATGCACATAGGTGACAAAAAAATTCAGTACCTGAACTAAATCTCCCATGAGATATTACAATGACAATTTTAATTAAAATATTGAGATTTTTCAGCCAAAATACTTTCCTGGCAAGTCAATATTTTAACAGAGTCAGAAAAAAAAATTAAAAGTATTACCTGTGTTGACAATGGGAGGGGAGGGGCTAGTGAGAGAATCCATTCCTCATTTTTTGACTGGTTCTAGTATCATATCCCCAAGAGATTTTTTTAATATATTATAAGGTAGCAGGTTTATTGTTGCATGAGTGTTTTATTTAATCACTGCAAAACAATGTACCAAGGTTAGGAATGATGGCTATGAATCACATCACTACTGATTATGCAACATTTTAGAAGATTGGTCTATTCTCCTTCCAGTAAGCATCTGTATCTTATATTAGCTTTAATGGAACTCAAATCTGTGCATCAAGTGGAGAAGAAAGCCTTCTGGGTGGTTACAGATGCATGACCTTGAGCCTTGTGACTCACAATGCAATCTGCATGCAGGAATATTAGACAGTATGTCAGCATCTGTCAGGTCTGATTGTTTAAACATTACTTTGTCATCCACTCCCATCACACACACACACACACATTTTATCCACTTTCAAATTATATATGAAAATGACCTTTTAAAGAGGAACTACTGTAAAATTTAAATAAACTTTATTGTGCTTCTTTTACAATTAAAAAATTATAATAAGAAAAATTAATCTCTGGTGTAACTTAACTGGATTGATGGGCACTGTGTCAGGGACAATTTTTACCAGAATAATTAGAACTTGCAAACCAGATTTCACTTCACTGAAAATATAATAAGTAGTCACCTTGAGCTAACTTTCCTGTAATATCACTGCAATTCCCATTGCAATAACTGCAACGGAAGTTGCATCAATGTAGGACAAAAATATTTTACATATATAGAGCATAGATAAATAGATTTTTGTAAGGTAGAGGTGTTTACCAGGTCAGAACTAAAAAAAAAAAGACTGTAGTTAGTCAGCAGGAGAGGGAAGCATGCAAGTTTTGACATTTTTGTAGCATGCTAATTTAAAGGAATTCTCAGTTCCTCAGACTTCGGGGGTATTTTTTTTTTCCACCTGCGAATGAGCCAGTTTCTTCTCATTATATCTTCCATTAATCCTTGCCTGGTCTCAATGAGTCCTGTCAGTACCTCTGGCCAGTAGCATGCAATGACCACATGACCACTACCACATCTAGTGAATTTGTATTTAGGGAGATGATGAGGTACTGCCATGGAGCTGGCTTGGCTGGACGGGGGCTCTTCAACAGGGCTGAATGCAAGTTGGATGCAAGATCGGGCGGTCAGTCCCATAGCACAGTGTGAGAAGTCAGGTATCCAGCATTAATACTCTTTGATGTGGATTTAACATTTCCTAATTGTTTATCGATTCTTACTAATAATTTCATTGACTGAAAATCTCACAAAAGAGTCTTGAAATTGTCACAGATTTTTGAGTGTTTTTCCTGGGTTTTATTTTTTTTACACAAAATAATATTGACAGAATATTTTTAAATGATGCCCATCATAATCTGTTAACTAGTCATAACTAAAATATATTTTTTAAATTACATTTATTAATTTATAAGAAATCATGTTTTATTATGCAATGTATTATTGTTAATCTTTGGCCATAGAGTTCCTCCTATTGTTTATCCACTGCTGTGCCTTGGGAGACAAGTGTGTCATAGAATATGCATTAATGTTATCCAGATTTGTTTGAGACTGTGTGGATCACCAAAATATTGAGGAGTTGTAACTAATAAATTTTATTTCCATGAGCACATAATATTAGTGCTTATGTCTATTCCAACTGTAATGCTCCCTGATTACCCTACAGAAATTTTGATCTTGTTTCAACTGGTTGTCATGATAGATCTGAAAGCAACCATCATTTGAAAAAAAAACCTCTGTAATCAGCAAAATACACTTTCACAAATTATATCATCTGCATGACTTCGTTTAACATTCTACTTAATTTAAAAAGCATGTCCCAGCCATGTGGACTAGGTCTGCCAGTAGAGAGGAAATACAACGGCATAGACACCAGAATGCAACCATAGTGCTTGTAAATTGTTAAGCATATTTATGAAGCCCATCTCGTATTTTAAAAGTACATTTTTCTATGCATCTCAAGGTGTTTGTGAGTGGGTGTTTAATACAAACGCTTAAAGGAGTAATCTAATCTGTGACCCTGCAATGAGCTCTGCACAGGCAGGCAGGAACCAACAGGGCTCCCCAGAAGCCCCTTCCTCTTAAACTCATGGCAGGATCAGGCCATAGATTTTAACAACCTGAGGTAGAATTTGTGTCTTTTATGTTTTGTGGCTACTTTGTACATTTTGACTACTAGAGGAAATAAATATTAAATGGCTGTACATACATACTGCCTATAGAAAAGAGACAAGGATGATCTGGTCTGTATATAATAGCTGTACTCAGACACACACAGAAGGTATAGTGGTTTTTGTTACAATATTTGCGTTGTACCCTGAAGGAAAAAAAAACAACAAACTATTGAAATCCAGACATTCTGAGTTATAGAACTGAAAAACAAGCTGGTGTTATGACAGTTTTGAAATGGGTCTGCTTTTGCCAGCCAGTTAAAGGGCCTTTAGCTGATTTATGCAGTTCTTGTCCCAAAACTGCTGTATTGTATTACTTCAATATTTTATCCCTAACCATTTAAAGAAGTTTTGATCCTACATCAGTAGTACTCAAAAAATATTAAAATCAGAGATTTCTTTTCAAAGAATTTATAGAAAGCAAACCCTATATTCTTCCTGATCTTGAAGATTAAAATTTTAAAAAGAAGGGGAAAAAAAGAAAAATACTTGCTTTTATAGCACAAACTCCAGATAGTTATGGTAGCTGCTGCATACTCCAAGAACTCAGAAGGAAAAAAGAGTTTCTTTAAATGTAAACTGCTGAAGTCTTGGAGCTTTCATGACAAAATAGCTTCTCGTCACAGACAAAAAGCAAAAACGAGGATTAGAAGAATTTCGAAGTGTTAGCACTTATCTTTTTTTAATGCATTCATGTTAACTGCCACTACTTCAAGTGAGTAAACAGAAGGCTTTTCACTGCAGTGAGACCCTTAAAACTACAATTTAATAGTTTTGACTAGCATTTTGCTATATGCCTCAGTTCTTTTCTTCTCTTTATTTAGCTATGTGTTACACAAGACTTTTATGAGTTCAATATGTACAGTATCTGTTGACACTTGTTATATAAACAAAAATGATTTGGTTTGGAAGCAGGGGAATTAAAGTACTGATAATGAAAAACAATTGTTTTAAAATACTGTCAATTTGGATTGTGGAAAGAATTTCAAGGATTGATCCTGTAAAGCGCAGAGAAGCTCCAAATTTTATCACCATCGCTATTTTACAGAAGCAACTCTTAGATGAAATAACACTTACGGTTTTAAAATATATCTTTGACTTTCCAATTCTGAGGCTCTTTCATGATGCGTGAAAATGATACTATTTCCATCTTCAGCTTTGGAGAAGATAAGGTAGAGCTAATTGGCCATTTTTATTCACTAGTATGAGGAGTTGAATTAAGATAGCAATTTTACTAAATGCTTAGAGCATGTACAGCCTACATCATACATGACCATTTGGTTTTTTTTGTTGTGAACCTGTTGATTCATATGTATTATGTCTGCATCAATTCACTACAATCCTTATAGTGAAGCTACTTAACTCATAACAAAGTTCTCATTTATTGATCCATTATTGCTCTCAGTATTGGGATATCAAAAAATCACTTAGAAGAACATAGCCTACAGAATAACTCATTTCTCTCCATTAATAGTTCATTAATCTTCCACAGCCCTCTATAACAATAACATGCATGTAATTTGGAATGGAGATACTTATTTCAAATAATTTTTTAATGGCAGTTGAGAACTATACTCTCAAACCAAAAATTCGTTTTGATTCCATCCAGTTGTCTTGAAACACTAGCTCAAGGCTTTCTTAACTCAGTGTCCACGGTTCAATAAAAACTATACAAAACTCTTCACATGACCCACCTAAATGGGGCACAGATGGTCCCTACTCCTGCTGCTGCTCAAGCAAGTTGTGCTGTCACTCTCCTTTCCTGTGGTAGCAAAGGGTTTTGTAATTAAGGCTAATGGAGAAGTTCACACCATTCTGGCTACTGCATCACGATGATTGTCCTTGGATGTATGTATTAGTTATCCTTGAATCTTACTTCCAGATGTTTGCTTGTATTGAAAAGAGTTGTAAAAACTTAAAAACAAACAAACAAACAAAAACCTATCAATGACTCTCTGATCTTGCCATACGACCCTGAGAGATTAACACTTACAAAGATACAGATTGATTTCCTCTGTGAATTTCAGGATGGTTAAAATGAAATCTTTTGGAAAGGTAGAAGTTACATGCAAAATTAAAACTCAAAATATTTAAATCTATTAGCAGCCTGTTGTGTTTAAGAAGTGCTCTCAGATCTTTCTGTCAAGAAAAAAAAAAAAAAGATCAATATGTACATATAGAGAGCAAATAAGAATAATAATAAAACAACAGTAAAGCCAAGAAATGTGTCTCATCTGCAACTGTCAATTTTAAAAGAATGAAATGTGATAATATTGGTTATGTCAGACCCTCAACAGCATTTCACAATGGCAAATATCAGTAAGCATTCTTCCCTCTGTTTACCAATACACAGATTAATTGTTCAACAGTAGCAAAAGTCAGCAGTGTAACTGGAGCTAGCACCCAGAGTTCTCAGTGTTAAAATGCAGACCATACAATCTTGCTGATTATCCTTATTCTCAGAGTGAACTTAAAGGAGATGTATGCACACTGAGACCTACACTTTGAGTATTTTTTGTCTTCCTTATCAGAGGAAACTTGAATGAAAGTCAATGCATCTACAGTCTACTAGGGTACAGTTATGCTCCAAATATTTATTGGAGAACTAAACGTAGTGCATTTGGCTCCATATACGTTTGATATGTTCTTATCATCTTACCCAGAGGATTTGAGCTTTTGTGAAGATGTGCATCTGGTTCCTCCGCTTGCAGAAAGACACAGGATTCTGGTGTAGGTCTCCTAGCATAGACATGAAGTTTTATTGAGTGGACGGTAGAAGGTTTGTGTCTTGAAAAGCACGTGCTGAATTCCTGCCTAGAGGACATACCTGAGAATGATACACCTTAAATGGACTTAGATGTACACCATAATCCACGTGCTTGCATGTTTGTGTGTACCTGTGTAAAATTTCCTTTTGTTGAGCTCATTCAGCTCATTTAGTTTCCTAAACTACAGAGAAGAGATTTTGTCACTCATTAAGAAGCTCCTGTGAGGTGTGCAGTATCCTCAGCTTGTGGTGAAATTAGTGGGAAATGAGAATACCTATGCCTTCAGACATCCCTAGGTCTGGGAAAACTGAAAAAGATCCCCATTCATAAATGAGAATAATTGGCTCCTACTGTTTCTCGGACAAACTTCCAAGTTTCATAACTCAAATGGTTCACTCGATTCTACTGTTAGCACACCTCCTTTCTCTAGTACTCTGGGTCTGTCATGGGCTACAACCTACATTCTGACTGTTTCCTCTAACATCAGCAAATATTCTCAACATCCTCTGAGGAAGGAGAAGGACCATCTTTGTCTCATTTTCTCACAAAAAAAAAATATCTAAGTTTGATATTAAGAAGTCCTTCCAAGTATAAGAATAGATAATTATTGGAATAAAATACACATCATAAAGGGTTTCTAGAACAGAGTATACAAAGGTCTAAGTCTAGTCACTCTTGGTCTTCCTCCAAAGCATAGAAATGTACTACCTATCGTGTAGAGGACACCTCCATTCCTGTATTTCAGTAACTATTTTCTATATATCAGATTTAACCCTTTTGCACATGAGGGTACATTTTTCTACTTCATTAAGCAGTAATGAAGAAGAGAGACAGTGATGTATGAATGGATCACAAAATTGCTCAATCATCTAAAACTGAAGCAAATATGTTTTCAGACAGATAAACATAACCATAACACTCCCATTTTTCTTCTGCACCGTAGCTTTTTGCTGATACTTCTCATATGTTTATTAGGACATCAGGTTTTAGTAGTCTAATTTTCCATGCACCTCTTTTTAAAGAGGAAAGATGGTCTAGCAATTATTAAGCCACAAGGAAAGGCATAGAAAATAATCTGAATGCTATACTGCTCCATAGCATTCCTCCATGGGCCGGTCTACTCATGCCCTTTCTGACAACCCTCAAATCTTTCTGGATCTGAGTTAGCTGTGGTCTAGAAACCACATAGCTGTATTTGCATTCAACCTGAAATAACATGCCCTTCTGTTGGTGTCATGATAACACAACACATCTTCCAAAACAGAGCTAGTTTGTATTGTTTTGCCACAATGGTGTGTCAACAGAGTTGTTTTCTGCATCTAATCACAGAACTGTGCCCTGAATCACAGTCACTGAATTTTGATACCTCATAGGTTTTGGAATACCTTGAGGCAACTTGAGCTCGACTTCCAGAATGCTGATCATCCAACACTCAATAAAAGCAAAATGAAACAGAAAAGTCTGGGCTGCAGTGCTCCATCCTATCAGATTTCATGTATGATTAGAGCAAACAATACATATCTTAATGAAATAAGGTTAATTAATGTTTATAAAATATGCTGAAATAACCAAATGGGTAGCACTGTGTATGTGTGTATTGTCCCTTCATAAAAAAAGTGTTATTAAAAAATTATCATGATTTCTGTATACACATATCTGTTTTTTCCCTTTCTCAGAAACAAAGAAAAGAGAGTTTGTTTTCATTTGTATCTGCTGTTTTACTCATCTGAGTTATTTGTAATTCTGAACAGAATCCAGAATAATAATTTGCTATCTCCCAGCTGATTATGTTAGAAAGGAATCTTTTTTTGCCCTTAATTGCATATACACACAGTGTATAAACAATTCTGTCTACGCTCTTCATTTAATTAAAAACACAGTATGCAGAATATGGATAAACATTTCCCCAAAAGCTAGATGTTTTTGCTTTCATGGGCAGAATAGGACATGGGTTCTGAGTCTAAAAAACTTCAGGTTTTTTGAATAATGTCATTTGACTTCAACCACAGAAATATTCCTGAAACAAAAGGGAAAACAAAAGCACACATCGCACTCCTGTTGTGTAACACGCTAGATAAAACTGGAAAGATAAATATTCATAGCCCGAAGTGGAGACATCTCCAGCAGGTTCTCTCTGACCCCCTGGGGTGAGATGGTAGCCACAAGCAGGGAGATGCTGTCGGCTATACCACCTGATACTGGTGTGATTAGAGGACACCCAGCATCCTGCAAGATTAGCTATAATGTATTGTACTGTGCTTTTTGTCCATCAAAGAGCAGCTGCTAAGAGATGTAGCCTTCAAGAGCATACAGCTGACCCCACCTGTTACATTTCACATCTACGTATGCTTTATTGTCTAGGCATGCTGTATCTTTGCTATAGTTTATGATTTCTCTCTCCCAGACTCCAAGAAGAATACTTTGCATCCATTTTTATTGGATCTGCAAAGAGTGTTTATATGGGATTTTACTTTTAAAATTCACAGTACCAAAAAATGTGGTTGTGTGTAAAGGAGAAACAACAATTTTCTTTTACTGCAGTTCATTCTTTCCTCATTTGAGAACAGTATGTTACAATTACATGGAGACACTTCACTGAATTCTCCATAACATCTTTCTCTGTAGCTTATATTCACTTACGTTTACTATAGCTGTTCACAGGTTTAAAGGTTTATTTAATATGCAAAGCAGTTTGACATGGGGAAATGAAATAATTCATATAACTATATGTAATGTTTTAAAAGAATCTTAAAATTAAATATGACCACTGCTAAAAGATGCAATGCAGAAGCATAAAATACGTATGAAATTATGTAAATACACTGGAAAACGTCTTCCAGCTAAACTTGTCTACCAGTTTTATGAAGGCTTGCCAAACTTGAAATAAAAGCCACATTGAGCAGAATGTTTAGACATCTGGATACCTTTCCTTTAAATTCCAGGAAAATATTCTGTATCTAGTTTGAACTACAGCTACCTAAGTCGCTATTTCCACTACAGTCAAAATAGTTATTCTTTGTAATTTCCTGTTTGTCATATTACTTCTCTTCAACCAGCTGATCAAAGATACTCTCAATATTCTTGTAACTGTTTTTCCTGCCTAATTTTCTAGTTAGTGTTTTAACAGGCTCAAGATTGAAAGCCAACTTTTTTCTTTGACCGGTTCAGGCTTTCAATCCTCAGACTTTGGACTTCATTCCACTGCTAGTGCTGTACAATTTATTAAACTGAATTGAACACTGCAAAAAATATTAACAAAGTTCAGCAGTTCACCAAATTTAATGTTGAAAATTATTTCTGCAGTCATGTTCATGTCACAGGAAATTCCTTGAATACTGAATCTATCTCAGGCAATTTTAACCAGCAATAAAGCTAGGAAGCAGGCCTTATACCATTCTGTGGCCTTCTATTTTAAAGGTGGTTTATTTGGGTTGGTGAAAAAAAAATTTAAAAATGTTTAATTTAGCTTAATCACAGAACAAATACTTCACCTTATTTCAGTTTCACTGAAAACCTTCCAGATTGAGCTTAGATTTTGTTAACCTTTACTTAATTTATATAAATAAAGCCCAAAAATAAAGTATGGTAGTTTAGTACTCTTACTACATGGGATCACAGAGTTTTCTTAGTTTCCACACTTCTTACAAATCTGAAACCACTGAAACCTGCTGAACATTAGTGAGATATAATAACAAGAATATGAAGATTAATGTGTTTTTACCTCTCATACACTGCTCTCCTGCATATCAAAACATAAGCAAGAAATGAGCTATAAATTAATCATTAGAATGATACACACTTTAAAGATAATACAGAAACTACCAGTGTCCCATGCAAAAATTTTCCTGATAGAGTAGGTTCAGCTTCTCATTTCGGGACTTTTCCTTTCAGCAGATAAGGTAAATCTATAATGAAATGTGTGAAATCCCGTGAAAATTTCATTACGGGTGGAAATATCTTCTCAAAGAAGTAGAGTAACACTTATTTACAGATTTGTTAGTTTAAATTCACTTTTTACATGTCACTCTGTGAAGCAGAAGCCAGTACATTTAAAAATAATTTATTAAATTAAATTTTTATTACAGATCGTATAGAAATAAACCATTGTCTTTCCCTTGAACTTAAAGATCTATATTCAAAACTAAATTTGTAAAGGTCTTCACTATACTTGGCCTGTATTTCTTTACAAAAACTCCACATGCTAGGAATGTAGATGTGAGTTATGTAGCTCGGATCCATCCTAGTGAAGATACACAGTGCAGCCTTGGAAACCCAAACTGATGAATGAGCACCATCCATGTGAAAAGTCATTTGGACATAAGATATGTTTCTTTGGGAATATGTTTACTGTGCAAACCAGGCCTCATTAGAGGTCAGCGAGGGTCTCTGTTTCGCTGACCTGGATGTGCTGAGGGACTGTGGAACTGTCCCTGGAGTTCTTACAGTTACCTAATCCCAATGTGTCCTACTCCTCCAGGAACACCTCGCTTCGGCGAAGCAGTTCAGTAGTGTGGACACACTTGTTCTAGTTGTGTTGACTCGCTTTTACTCAGTTTGAGAATGGTGGTAAATGGCTCAGCATAGACATAACCTTTGCTAGACAAACACTATCAACAATTCACATACAGTATACAATGCAGGAAAACAATGTGATTTTTCACTGAAATAAGTTACTTTACATTGAAAATACAACACAGAAAAACATATGGAGAATTTTGAAGAATAAGGGTGTCCTCAATGAGATGCACAGCTTCTGATTATCTTGATTCTCTTGCAAACAGGAGAAGCTGACACCTCTTTTATTGCATACATCATATTTGCAAATATGGTCTACAAGCGTAGAAAAAAACCACAACAGTTATCAACTGTGCACAAATTTTCTTTCTAGTTAGAAATTGTCTATTTAGAAATGGTTATCAGATGATAGAAAAAAGAAATTACTTGTGGGTAAGAGAGTTGTCTGACCTGCCAATTAACAAAGAAAATTGGGTCAGATGTACAGCAAATAAATTAATTACCTGAATATGACTAGCTGGCATTTGACAAAATAGCATGTCACATTGATAGGAAGCTCAATCCTGTCAACAAGGCTGAAGGCACTTAAAAGAAGAAAAGAATTAAAGAACAATAAATATAAAGACAAGCAGAGACAAGCAGAGGCAAGTGGAGCAGTAGGGGGAAATTTGCTTAAGAACACTGCTGGGTTTCTCCTATGGCTTCCCTTTAGCATAAAGAAAGCAGAATGTATTGTGTAATTCTGATAGATCAGCAGTGTCAAAAATATATATTACATGTGGAAAAAACATTAATGCAATATTTAATGCAGTTAAAACCACTTGATATCAGGGTTCTTCTAGTAGCATTATCTGAGCCACATTGGATGTATGTGTAGCTTTTTTTGTCTTGCTTTCCTGATTGCATATATTGGTTGAAGGGCATGGAGGGCATAGGGTGTACGAGAGGAACGAATTAAAATTTGAAGTCTTAATCTGTGTCATTACTAGGGTGTTGATTTTGCTGCAGTTTCTATTTTTGTCAGGCTGGTGAGGAAAAAATGCTTATTCTGATGTCATGAAATACAGTGAGTGCTGAAGTGCTTGATGCATGTTCATAGAAATTCTTTAAAGCACTTCTGTATCTGGGGGTCATCACTGGATTTTATTCTCACAGAAACAGAGGAAAATGTTTTAATTTCACAGATAAAGTGAGCTGTGGGGCAAAATGACCTGCTTGAGGTCACAGTAGCAAGTTTAAGTAATGTTATTTAAAACAAATTCAAATCACATAAAAAACTCTAAAACTTGAGATATCTACTCGGGTCAAAGTAGGGCCACAATGCTTTGCTCCCATGATCACTTATTTACTGGTTATGGCAGCTGGTGCTTTTCCCTCTATTTTCATCAAAGCCTAGAGCTATGTTCCTTCTCCCTTTCCAAATGCTGCTCAGCTTGAAAAGCAGCACAGTTGATCCCTAAGAATTTCCTCCCCCAAATTTTGCATATTTGCTCAAAAGAAAAGACCAGAAGATAAAGGAAGAAAAAAAAAAAAAATCTGGAGAAGCTAAACTGTTCTTCAGAAGGGGCCTCCATGCTGGCCCTGGGGAACCTTAAACGGCAGCCTGGCACCCAGCAAGGTGGCAGCAGGTACCAGAATGTGTTCCTGGCAGCCAGTCTTGGTGGATCTGGTACAACACACAGAGGCAGGAGAAACAACTATTGCCTACAATTATGTTTCTACTTCTACTGGGAGAAGAGGTGGCAACTGGGTGCCCTTTTTTTTTTTCCCCCAGTTTTAGACGGTTTTTAATCCTTTTCCATTATGTCGCAGAGATTTGTTCCAGACTAGTAGCCTATGGGCTGGGGAGATGAGAATTCTGTCAGATATAGAGCACACAAAAATGTGTGACAAATTGCAATGACAAGGTTGTGTTAGTAGCTTATGATGTAGTGAAATGAAATCCCAAACCTGGGAACACAGACAGTGGTGTGCTATGTGCTATAAGCATCCAAGTTCAGAAATGGGGGGAGGAGGGTGCAACAGGGGTAGGAGCACTGAGCCAGTAAAATCTCCACTGCTATTACTGCCAGCCTGTAACATGCTGTTCATCAACAAATTAAGTCATTTTTCTTGCACTCGATATCAAGGAGTAGACCGATGCAGTTGGTATTTAAACATCATGAAATATGTTATTAGACACGCACAGCTGGAAGTAAAGAAATACAATGTTTTGGTCAGAAGCTTTCAAGCCTGCTGACTGAAACATTTAACATTTTACTTCCATCTGTGTATGTCTTACAGAACTGGCTTGAACTTAATACTTCACACTGGAACATCCAAGAACTTTAAGCAAAACACTCACTTTTTAAAAATATTCTGTCTTCACCACCAGCCCATTTTGTCTCTCTGTATAATAATGATGATGAAATGACTTAGCATAACCCTTGCAAAAAGATTGAGCCAGATTCTTCATTTCTTCTTAACTAGTAATGAAAACTATCCTGGTTCTATCTACCACTGTGTCTGAGCATCTCATACGAGGAGCACCTCCATAGATTTTTATCCTTGCAACCAGTAAGACAAAGAGGCATTGATCCTGGTTTTCAGTTGGGGAACTGAGACATGCAGTTGACTAACAGGCCTGCCCAAAAGTTCAGTCAGTCTGTGACTGACCTAAGAATGGGACCTATGTTTCTTTCGGTGCTCTCTCACCCAAACGAACCCTCCTAAATTTCCAGAATCTAAGGGAAAAGTAGTTGTAAAGGCCAAACAATCTGAATCACTAGCACCCCCTACCCAGAAAATGCCATACAGGCATAATACAGTCTCCTGACACCGACTGATATTTATATTTTCTTTTGCCCAAGAATTCTTTCTGCACTATGATGCACTATATGAACACAATCAAAGGCAAGATCTCTACTTTAATATCTACTTTTTTATTATTTGTTTATATCCAGTCTTTCCACTTTGCAACTCTTCCAGGCTCCTCAAAAAAGAAATCTTCACAATTTTTTTTCATCAGCCAACCCCCAAAAGAATGATGGATTCATTGAATTCTAATCTCTCTGAAAAAAAAAGTTCTTTTTACTGTACTCTAAAGACATATCTCAAGCCTAACTGTCTGAGCCTTCTCTTTTCACTTTTGCTATATTAATGACTAAATTATCACACTTAACAGAGCAACATTTCCAATATTTAATGTCACCTCACATACATTTACTCTTCTTTTTGAAACTAAATGGAATAAGGAATCACTACTCATCTTTTGATATACTGACATATATGTATGTCCCTGTAGAAAAGTTTTAAAAAAGGTAGAAATGCCTCATACGTTTTCCAAGCCTCTTCATTCTGCTTTCTGAATTTCCTTCCACTTCAGATGGTAGAGTATCCCTTAAAATTTTACATGAATGCTCAGTTTATTCTATTTTCCCCTCCAATTTTCAAGTTCTGGTGTGTTACAGAATTTTCTTTTCTATACATATATATATATGTATATACCAATATGTGAGTTCTTAGGGGAAATTTTGTCATCTGAATAAAATGCAGGATTTTTGTTTGGATTGTTTGGCAAAAAGAATGTAGAACGTATGTTCTTGGCAATCAGGAGTGTTGAGTTTCTGCCTTGAAGGAGCAGATGCACAAAGAACTCCTATCAAAAAGAATACAGGGATGTAACATGATCAGCTAAATAAACACAGTCTTGGGGAGAAAATGCCAGGTGATAGTGCATGTTTTAATCTGGGAGACAAAGGTTCTAACTAAGTAGGAATCAATAATTGGAAACTGAAGCCATTCACCTCCAAAGTAGAATTCAGGCATAGATTTTAAGCAGTAAGAATAACTAAGTAATGAAACAAACTACTGAGGAAGGCAGGAAAGCAGTAGGTCTCCATCTGCTCATCTTTACCAATCAAGACTAAGGGCTATTTTTTTTTTTTCTTTTTTTAAACAAGCTTTACACAAATTAGCATATTATACCATAAGGGTAACTGGGTGGAAATCTGAGACTAGATAAGCTAGAAATTCCTTCCTGCAGGTTGCAAAATCCTCATTAAAAAGATACTGTACCTTAGCTAACCGAAACAGTAATATTAACACAGGAAATTAAAGAGCAATCCAGAGTTTCCAGTTAAAAAATATTCCTTTTTGTGTGGCTAGTGTTAAAGATTCCCTTATCAGTAGTCATGATACTAAAAACAGAGGTTGGGAGAATAACTTTAGTCCATCACACACTCATTGGATAAAGCCAATATTTGAGCCTGAAATTAATCCTAACACAGAGAAAGCGAAATTGCAGATACATTGTTAACAGGAATCATTATGCATAGCTAAAGAATCAGCATTTAAATTGTGTTTTGTAATTTCAGGTTTTAAACTGTTGAGCACTCATTTAGAGGAAAAAAAATTCCTCTGTCCTTAAAGAAGATCAGTCCTCCGTCCACAGGGAAAAGAGCTGTGCCCTTTTAACTGTTAAAATTGTCTAAGTCAAATTATTTTTAAAAACTCTTCTAAAATCAGCTCAGGTTCTAGAGTTAGATAAAGGCAAAACAAATGAGTACATGAAAGTTTGACAATTCTCTAGCATGAGATAGAAATCTAAACTAAGCTACAATAAACCTTCTCTAAGAGAAATAAGGATGTAGAATGCCAGCTGATTTATTCTGTTTTGCTGTAGAACTTAACCAGATCTGGAGGAAGAGAAAGGGGATCAGAAACTTGAACACAACGGTTCTGATCTTTGTAATAGTTCGTCTATTGGGAGAGAAATACAGGCTTCTAAACCAGCTGTGTGCTGTAAAAATCCAAATGCACATGCACAACAACTGGGTTAGAACTGTACAATGAAAGCCTTTATATAAGCTAGAGTCTGCCTGAGACAATATTGTAAATAATGAATTATTATAGCAAATTTTAAACAGTAATTAATTGTTAATGAAGTGAAAGTTTATATGAAAATGAAACTCTTTGTTTTTACCACTTAGGTGAATATAAATGTGCTCCTGTAAATGAGGTTACAACCACACATTGCTGGCATACTCTTGATATAAATTTGAAAACAGACTTTTATAATAGCTGCGTTGTACATAGTTTAAAGAGGCCTTTGTACTGCCCAATTTACAACTTGAATTTGGATATTTTGTTCAAAGTAATTTCTTCCTGGAGGAAAAATGAGTACAGTTAAAGACATTCTTAGTCTTATTTTAGTTTAAAGTATATCAATTATTAAATCAGAAAAGTCAGGGTTAGTTTGCCTTTGACTTTAATAAGTTCTTCTGATGCTCCTAATGATTAGGAACTATGAACATCAACTACACTGAGAAAGACTTGAGAGAGCAGTCTGTCTTACAAAGTGCAATATGAAAGCAGTCAATTGACTGGGGACTAGGAGGCTAATATGGTAGAACTGGACATATCTCAGAGCTGGTGATGAGTACAGGGTAAACCTGGGGTATTATAACTGATGGAGATGCCAAAATTGATGTACAATCAGATGAGAAGAAAGATGAAGTTAAAAGAGAAGAAGAAAGTTGGTTTTGTTGATCCTGTGGTGACATCAGGAGCTTAATTAATGTTGAAGGGGAAAGTTGTAGTATTATTTACTTCAACTTCTTTCCTGTGAACCCCCTATCTGCACCTTAGATATATCAGTTGAATAAGCTAGAATTCTTGCGTAAATTTTGGACACAGTCTAACGTAAAAAGTACATAGTTCTTTTGAGTTTTGTAGAAACAAGTTCCTTTTTTGGCACAGCAGACATAAACAAAATGTCCACTGTTTAGGTTTTATAGATCTGGGGATCACTGGCTGAAGAAAATCACCTTGAGATAAAGTGCTAAATATTTTTATTTTTTGTTTCCCAAAAAATACTAAGAAATCACTATTAAAGGCTCGGAATCCAGAGCTTTACAGTATTATATATGAACTCTTTGGCCACATCCTCTTTCCCAAAAAAAACCTTCTTCCTTCTAATTCTGGATTCAAAACTTAACGTCTATTTTCGCCTATTGGTTTCATACTCTCGCTATTTTGTAATTTTTATTGTCGCTATAAAAGAGAGAGTCTGATCCATGGGCAGGTTCATTTTTCCATAATTGTGGAATCCTGGTCACTTTCTCCTCTGTGTGAACTTATAGATTTGTACACAACAAAAAATTTTTATTTTCCAGGTATTAATCAATGCCTGCATACAAGCTCTTCTGCTTCAGCTTTCCTCACAACTAAACAGATATAAAAGTCAATTGTAAAGCAAATTTCACTACTCACACAGTCTAGGTTCCTTACATATAATACAGAGAATAAGGCAATTTATTATAAATAGAATTTACGTTCTAACGTAGGTGGCCTATATATTCCAGTACATGTTGACCATTACCCTGCTCTAGTTAATCAGTAAAACACTGTACACTTTTCATGTAAATGACATTAAAGGACTCTTTTTCACTGGCCTAAACAATACTATAAGTACTCAATAATGAAAACATGAAATGAATTCTACAAATGTGCTTCTAATATATAAAAGAATATATATTGCTTGAGAAGCTTGAACATACAGAAAAAGTATGTTTCTAAAATGTGATCAAATCATAGAATCATAGAATCATAGAATGATTAGGGTTGGAAGGGACCTTCAAAGGTCATCTAGTCCAACCCCCCTGCAAGGAGCAGGGACATCCCCCACTAGATCAGGTTGCTCAGAGCCTCATCCAGCCTGGCCTTGAATGTTTCCAGGGATGGGGCATCCACCACCTCTCTGGGCAACCTGTTCCAGTGCTGTCTCTTCTCCACAT